>NQII01002303.1:212410-238207 GCA_002778355.1 Clitarchus hookeri
GGTGCGTATTTTCTGCGTTCAGGCGAACTACACGTGATAATTTGCTGATAACTCGAAAAAACCCTGCACTCCACAGATCTCGCGGTGGGCGAGAGGTGTCCATGGAGAAGGGGGTGAAGGGGGAAGGCCTACGCTTCACCTCCACGTGTACCGGAATTTTCCACCTGCCTGTGGTCCCACGTGCCGTCTCGTAGGCGCCAGCGAAGTGCGCTAGGCGGGGGGTGGTGTGAGGGGGTGATGGATGTGAGCCAATGTCATGCTATAATCCCTAAACCGGCACGCGACAACCTTTAAGCTATTCATGGTGAGGTGAGCACTTTTGAAAGCCCTCTCATTTGAAATATTAGTAAATAAATATATTTTATTTTAGCCTTAGACGCTAACTTCCGAGTGCGGTGGAATATGCACATTGTTTTTGTTACTTACATTGCAATATTTGTTTTTTAAAAAAGGCGGTAAAGAATAAAAATGCTAGAATGAAAAAATAACAAGGGCCTCAAAAGGGCTCACTGTACCGCGAACAGGCTATAAATAATGAAATCAGAAGCATTGAGGACAACGAAACCTTGTATTGGTATATGAATCTCGGGAATAATTTTACGTATACTCCTTTCACGGTTACTATAACTTTAGGAATTCCTGCTAAAGATACTTCCTGGATATTCCTCCGCCTAATGCAAACAAAGCTTGACTAGGTTTAGAAAATCACACCAAATGGCCAGTGCACTGCATTCCTTTGCACTCACTTTAATATTAATTTGCATAAGAACTATTTCTTACTAGGCAATACCATCACACCTATGTTGTTTCTAGTTATATTCCTATATATTATATATGAAATATCATATTTTATACGTAAAATATAAGTAAAAGTTCATTTGACACAAAATAAAAAACTTTCATATTAACAGTCGTATAAAACGCTCATGATGCATGGCATTTTTAGAAAAGAACCAAAGACGTGATACATGGGGTGATTTTCGCAAAAAATCTATATTCTGTTCGGGAGACAAAGAAGTGTCTGAATTCTGTCCAGCAGTACATTATTTATCAGGGACCCTCGTTTGGCTTAGTTGGTTAGTCACGTGCATCCCAAATCTGAGCTCGCTGGTTCGATCGCAGGCCCAGGCGTACTGGAAATATTCGGATTGGGTGCTCTCACGTGGCGAGTGTGGCATGGTGTAGAGGTTTTCCTCGGGGCTTTCCCGTTTCCTTCGCTGTCCCCATTCCGCTGCGTCTCCAACCTCGTTTCCTCTATCCATACCCGTTCTTCGTGCTGGCCGGAGCGACTGATCTGTCCCTCGCAGTCCGCTACGACTAGCGTCACCCATCTCCCGTCCATAAGTGAGCCTGCCTCAGCTGGGAACACATGTACAGTGAGCGAAGTCATCTTTGGAGTGCATTTCTGTAGGCTGTTCACGGTAAGGTGAGCACTTCGAAATGCTCCGTCGTTTGGAATAATAGTCAATAAAGATGTTTTATTTCAGCAATAGACTTTAAATTCCGACTGCGGTGTTATATATACACTGTGTTTATTACTTACATGGCTATATTGATTTACAAAGGTTGTAAGAGGATACAAACTGGATGCAAGTAAAAAGTAACTAGAGCCACAAAAGTTCTCTTATAACAGCGAACAGACTATAAGAGACGTCATGCAGTTTTGAGGACCAGGTGGCAACGCCCATTTATGAGGCCACGAAGTCTCTTGTATGTTAGCCACTCCCCAATCACAAAGCTCCTGAAAAGAGGCTAAACCTATGAGACATGTCCGAAAGTTACGAGAGAGGTCAGAACGCAGCAGGCATTGCAACCCGCGATGAAATACAACATATTTCTCCAACAGACGTAGTTTCCACCACACAAATTTTGGTTTTCATGGTGCCGACCACAATATGTAGTCCGACAAAATTATTTTGTAGGACGCAGACCATGCCTTGACCAAATAGTTTGATTATATTGTTACGATTGGCCTCGTTGTGCAACAGCTGTCTAAGCGAAAGCCGACAAAGAGGCCACAGCCGCGCTGAAATGCATAACATCGGACCGGAATCGATTGCAGCAACCGGCGGAGAGTTACGCAAAGAGGCACAGGAAAATGTAGGTCCTGCTGGCCTAAGAGCATTTCGACATAATTAGAGCAAGCTGCGAGGACACTTCTTCTTCAACACAGTCTGCGGAGCCAATCAGATCGATCTACGTCATTACACACGTGGAGTGGCGAGAAGGGTGAACTAGATCGTCAAGCTCCGGGATCGAGGCAGTCTACGTGGGTCTATAGGCGAGCCAACTCCAGGTCCGAGGGCGTCATCCGACAACGAGGTCCGGGTGCGAGACTAGGGTGAGTTCCTTCATTATCATGTCACGTCTAACCTAAATAACCTATCTCTTCCAATCCCTCTCTCTCTTTCTCTCCTTTCCACCGTAAACTCACACTGTTATTCATGTACTCTGAGGAACCCATGATAACAAGTAAAGATATTGTTAATTCTGACTATAAGTCCTTACTCTACTACTTAACCTATTTCCTTATTCTATCCTTTAATAGCTATGAGTTTATGATAAAAGAAGACTCATAACAATAGGTATCTGTATTTGTTGGGACGAAAATAAAACAGGTTTTCCAGTCATCACGTTTTATTCGATGAACTGTATGTGCAATTAGGATGGACGGATTGTTATCGGTTAACTAAACAATTTTGAAACCAACTATTGACGTAAAATATCGTTTCGTCTTAATGCGAAAGTGTTAATGAAATCACTAACTGTGATGGCTACTATAATATTCACAGGGAATTTTATAACATATATATAAGTAATATTTATTATTCCATGAGAGGTATTAATGAAAATCTTATTTTGTTGTATACCACATAATATTATTTTAGAATACCAATTAAATATTTTTGTNGGCTGTTCACGGTAAGGTGAGCACTTCTAAATGCTCCGTCGTTTGGAATAATAGTCAATAAAGATGTTTTATTTCGGCCATAGACTTTAAATTCCGACTGCGGTGTTATATATACACTGTGTTTATTACTTACATGGCTATATTGATTTACAAAGGTTGTAAGAGGATACAAACTGGATGCAAGTAAAAAGTAACTAGAGCCACAAAAGTTCTCTTATAACCGCGAACAGCCTATAAGAGACGTCATGCAGTTTTGAGGACCAGGTGGCCACGCCCATTTATGAGGCCACGAAGTCTCTTGTATGTTAGCCACTCCCCAATCACAAAGCTCCTGAAAAGAGGCTAAACCTATGAGACATGTCCGAAAGTTACGAGAGAGGNCTATAAGAGACGTCATGCAGTTTTGAGGACCAGGTGGCCACGCCCATTTATGAGGCCACGAAGTCTCTTGTATGTTAGCCACTCCCCAATCACAAAGCTCCTGAAAAGAGGCTAAACCTATGAGACATGTCCGAAAGTTACGAGAGAGGTCAGAACGCAGCAGGCATTGCAACCCGCGATGAAATACAACATATTTCTCCAACAGACGTAGTTTCCACCACACAAATTTTGGTTTTCATGGTGCCGACCACAATATGTAGTCCGACAAAATTATTTTGTAGGACGCAGACCATGCCTTGACCAAATAGTTTGATTATATGTATCTGTATTTGTTGGGACGAAAATAAAACAGGTTTTCCAGTCATCACGTTTTATTCGATGAACTGTATGTGCAATTAGGATGGACGGATTGTTATCGGTTAACTAAACAATTTTGAAACCAACTATTGACGTAAAATATCGTTTCGTCTTAATGCGAAAGTGTTAAAGAAATCACTAACTGTGATGGCTACTATAATATTCACAGGGAATTTTATAACATATATATAAGTAATATTTATTATTCCTAAGAGAGGTATTAATGAAAATCTTATTTTGTTGTATACCACATAATATTATTTTAGAATACCAATTAAATATTTTTGTNGAGAGGTATTAATGAAAATCTTATTTTGTTGTATACCACATAATATTATTTTAGAATACCAATTAAATATTTTTGTTTTCAGCAATTCCCTGACTCTTGATGGGCCTGTAAGTACTTATCATTAAGTTCATTGAAATTATTATGTGTTTATGTGACGTAAGATAAATTAATTATTACATATGGTCATAATTTAATTTGGAAATTATCGTGATTAGGAATAGAAATTCCACGGAAATCTTCAACGCCATGATAATATACTAACACTAAAAATTTGATGACGAGTTCATTCAAAATATGAAATAATAAAATTCAAAACTAATACATGTTGAAAAAAAAATAATTTAATGGCAGTATTTTCTTCCTTCTTGTGTAAAACTCACCATTATTTAGTTACGAGGTATGCTGATTATCCCGACGAAGTATGTACGNATTTTCTTCCTTCTTGTGTAAAACTCACCATTATTTAGTTACGAGGTATGCTGATTATCCCGACGAAGTATGTACGGGCTTCCATATAAAGCATCAACTATACACAATTGTTTGGTGTTATTAAAAGTTATTTCCCTACTTCAGCTGCCAANGGGCTTCCATATAAAGCATCAACTATACACAATTGTTTGGTGTTATTAAAAGTTATTTCCCTACTTCAGCTGCCAAATGCTTGGCAGAATGTTTTTCATAGAGCACTATTTATAATTTTTTTTTTTTTTAGTGCTAGCGATAACATTCGCTGACAGAGGTGATTCAGTTATAATTTTAGATTTGAAATCTTCGGTGTATGTTAATTGCAGTAGTAGAGGAATTCGAAGGGTTATTTTATCTTTACTGCTGCCATATAAAATAGATAGCCACCGCTGATTGTCCCGTGGAAGCAAGTTTTCGAAGGAAAGGTTGCACGTTATTTCGGTGTCTTGCTCGTGAGGACGATGAGGCATTATGTGGCGTGTGGCTGTGTCGGTCTGAGAGCGAACATTCTATTAGGCCTCGAGTACGCTAAGTGTGTCCATGAAGGGGGTAAAAAAATCTCTCTTTAACTCATTGTCTTTTCAAGAGACAGTAATGCATGGTCTTACCGACATATCTGGCAAAAATTTAGGAAGACGACCAAAGAACGTGGCCAAAGAAGTAGAGTTCGGGTGATGGAAGCGGAGGGGGAGAGAGGGGGTTATTCCCTCTTTATCTCCACATCACGTGAGTGGGAATGAAAAAAAAAAAAAGGAAAAGACGTGGAACAAATTAAGGTTTCGGTCCCTGTGAGGAGATAAAATAAGGTATCCAATTTCAATTCGAATCTTCCGCCTCTCCTGCTTGGAAACACATCTTTGAGAAGAATGCAGGGGCCCGTTATACGCCCTGAATTCTTTAGTTGCTCGTTCATCGTCTGTTCTCGCGTGTCTTATTTTCCTAGTAATTTTAATCTCGTATATAGGAGAGAAAATTATATATAATATAAATAAACGACAACGACAAACTATTTCTGCATATCAGTAATAGAAAATACAAATGAAACATAACAAATATGTCCCTCCTCGTGTGATCCCCAGAACGTTGTACGCCATCGACAATTTATTATTAACTTAGGTTTATAGCAAATATATCATGAAGTAGTTTCAAAGAATAAAGGCGCATTATTGNTCGACAATTTATTATTAACTTAGGTTTATAGCAAATATATCATGAAGTAGTTTCAAAGAATAAAGGCGCATTATTTAAGTTTCGGATGTGTGACTGAAACGAAGATCGACAACCTTACACTGTCATAAAATCGAAACATCAAGATCGCTACANAAGTTTCGGATGTGTGACTGAAACGAAGATCGACAACCTTACACTGTCATAAAATCGAAACATCAAGATCGCTACAGAAATTCTTTCAATTTGATTACAGTAGCTAGTTTAACATTAGTTGTAGATATTCGACCAGTGTATAAATCAATATCGAAGTAGCCATTCCTACACCACTAACTTCCCTGTAACTAGAGAGTAATGTCTTAGCATCATCACATGCTCGATGTGTGTTCTATTGTTGGTTCGCGGCGGCGTAGAGTCAGACTATTCGTCTCTCACCAAGGAAAAGCTGGTTCCATTCCTGGCGAGATCGAACGGATTTTGTTATGTGGTAAACATGGTGGACGTTGCCACTGGTCGGCGGGTTTTCCCAGGCCACTCCCATTTCCCGCTTCCTTGCATTCCGATCTGTTTCATCTTCACATCATTTCACCCTCACTGGGGCTTAATATCCCGCTCTTGAACGTTGACCAAAGCATCTGTACATTAACAACTCAGTATTACTGTAAAATTGTTGCACCAGTGCAATTAATCGAGTTAGAATTGGAGATCTATAAATGTAAACTCACTAAAACATGTTTTATGGTTGATAATTGGAACAATGCTGGGCAAACGCCATTGCATTCACCTCGTTGTTGTCTCAGAAATCCTATTAGGTAAAATAAACNAATTGGAACAATGCTGGGCAAACGCCATTGCATTCACCTCGTTGTTGTCTCAGAAATCCTATTAGGTAAAATAAACTAACTTTGATTAAAATTAATAACTTTAATTTAAAAAACAGAAATAAAAATAGAAATGAAAAAGCCTAAGTTAGCTTTTGTTGACAAATATGTAACACGCATTATTATAATAAGGAATTATTAAGTCAGAAAACCAAAGACAGAATTACACAACACAACGCAAATATCAGGTAGATATAATTCCGAGAAGGAATGTAGTCAGATGATACCTGAAAAATGACACAAGACAACCAGTATATGTGGCCAAACAGACAAATAATAAGTATGTTATATGAATAAATATATTCAAAAAACCTGGAAAAACAACGAAGGCCACACAAACGAACAAAATGCCTGAAGCCAGACGGCATCAGGTTTCTGCTCCCGCAACTTCGCACCTGTTGTCGAAGAAGCTCGCTATTTTCGCCTGTATTGTCATAATTGGGTCGTCCATATTTACATATGTTCCAGCCTTTTAGGTGGCTGTGTACATTGCAGCAACCAGTTTTGTTGGTACACTCTAAGTTTGAATCAGTCATATCATCAATGAAATAAATTTCACTGAAAATCAGTTGATAAGCTACTGCCGACTGGCAAATCCAGGAAAATTACTGGGAACTAGTGACACTGGAATTTTGGACTTTCATTGGGAATCAGAACTGAATCAGTGACATTTAGCCGCCATATTAATTAGTTTTCAGGCACTAATTATCAGTCACTTAATTTTCACTTTTTTTCACGGATTTGCCTTAATTCTCACTTTTTCAGATATTGAGTGTAACATTTTTGCCTTTGTGCAAAGGAAGATGCATCAATGAAGGATCTGAGGACAAATATAAAATGCAACCAACTTGAAAAAATAATTGNCTTTGTGCAAAGGAAGATGCATCAATGAAGGATCTGAGGACAAATATAAAATGCAACCAACTTGAAAAAATAATTGCTATAAGTTTGTTGCAAGAATGATACTGCAGATTCATGATTGACTAGTCATAACTGTGAACTGTAGAAAATATCTTAGCTGATTTCGCAGTAAGATAAAATTTAAGCTTAATTATTCTTGCTAGCTCTTTTAACTATACGATAAGTGTTTCATTGACATGTGCTGTAAAAATTTAAGACATAAATTAACATTTTTAATAACTTAACTAGCGAATCACGAACAGATTTAACCTAACGCAGAAGTTATACCACATTGAAAATAGGCGAGGAACAGAAGTATTGCTGTCACATGAAATCGAAAATTTCACTATCTCTTCGACCTATTACTACACGCTAAGAAAATATTTGTTAATTTACCATATCAGTGTATACGTACAGTGACAAACTGCGAATGGTAAATTATTTTCCCATACTTCTATGGTAACCTTCCTACAGTTGCTCAGGAAAAAGACAACNGACAAAGTGCGAATGGTAAATTATTTTCCCATACTTCTATGGTAACCTTCCTACAGTTGCTCAGGAAAAAGACAACTGCGTAGGGAAGTTCCCAACTTTGTATAGTAGCAATGCTAAACATTCCCATATTTTCAGTTTGATACATAGTAATANTGCGTAGGGAAGTTCCCAACTTTGTATAGTAGCAATGCTAAACATTCCCATATTTTCAGTTTGATACATAGTAATATTACCGTACACTGTATAGGTTAAAAACTTCCAATAGAGTTTAGGAAGTTTACCAGAATGTTTTTTACAGTGTCGTATGGTACTATTAATGACTCCTGCTTTCTTAAGCATTCCACACAAACGGCTATCTATTTGCTAACATGAGTAAACATACATTGGACAGTTACANCTCCTGCTTTCTTAAGCATTCCACACAAACGGCTATCTATTTGCTAACATGAGTAAACATACATTGGACAGTTACCAAGATAATTCATTCGTTTTTACCGCTATTAGTTATACCAGTAAACCACCTACAAACTTATCTAGTACAATTTGACTTGGAAAACTTTCCATCGCAGCCAGGNTATTAGTTATACCAGTAAACCACCTACAAACTTATCTAGTACAATTTGACTTGGAAAACTTTCCATCGCAGCCAGGGCCCATGCCTTATTTTTAATCATACGCGCAAGCTTAACACATTATTTAAGTGTTACATGGCTTAGCCATGCACGTCACACACCAGAAGGTTGTCAGGAAAAGGCGTCACATGAACCACTCCGTAAAATTGTGTGTAGTAAAAAATATATAACGGCAGGGGAAAAAACCATTGCGCATGGCCGCGCACCAACAAAAGACGTGAAGGGGAGGTAAAATTTAAGTTTCATATATATTTCTATTTTTTTACGACGGCCGAAGCAATGTTTACTGCAGGAAGGGGTAGCACTCGGCGTGGAGTTTTACAACCCTGCGCGGACACTTCTCTTCATAAAACCTGCATGTGTGTGGTGGTATGGAGGAGGGAGTGAGGAAAAGGGCTGCCTTCAGGTGCTGCCCTAGGCAGGGTCAAGGTAGGATTTTTTTCTTAGGGGATGGTTTTCTGGTGAAGGGGTCTTCAGGGATGAGGGCAGAAGAGGTTGTGATACCGTGATATGGATAGCCTAGTCACGTGTGCGTCATAAACTCCCCCTACCACGGCGCCNGGCAGAAGAGGTTGTGATACCGTGATATGGATAGCCTAGTCACGTGTGCGTCATAAACTCCCCCTACCACGGCGCCACCCCAAGTTTGATGTTCCTTTGAACGGCCGGCCTGGTATGAATTATTCGGGCATCCAGGGTTCAGACGGATGAGAAGCCCCGCGGAAGGGATGAGCCACGACGGGGGTCACCAGGAGGTGTCCAACCCGCTCTTACCCGGCCAACCGAGTGGAAAGAGGAGGGGACGGGGGTGGTTGGGGGTGCACACGTGCAAGGGCAACACGTATTGGATACACCATTGGGGGGAAACGCCTGCGGTCCCGAAACACGCTTCGCGACTTGGTGGAGAAAAAAATTAAATCGAACAGGACTTCTCGGGTTTGTCGAAAGGACTCCTGGTCACGTCCTTCGGCAGTCGTAATCGCTTTAAACGGCTCTACGTAGCGACGACAGTTACAGAACGACAGCTCCTAGACTCGTAGGAAAGGGGATAAATACAGTTCTCAGTCAGGCGCGCTGAAGACGTGAGCGATATTAAAACATACATACTACACATTGTAGTTAAAGGCAGTAGTATAATATAATTGACGTTCGGTTATGCATCATGCATCGGAGTTCGGAGTTGTCCGCCATATTGGTTCGGGCTGCCGTATTGGTCCCCCCTTTTCAATCAGAAAAACCCGTAAAAAAATATATTTTTTCATTAAAAAAAAAGTGTAAAAATCAAATAATGTCGTTCCACTTCCGCGGATTTCTAAAAGTTCCAAACACTATTTAAACTGTTATTATTTCAGTCAATAAAAAGTTATATATATGTATTTCTAAAAAAAATTTTTAGTTTAATGATAATATTAATAAATTTAGCTTTAGAAAAAAATATTAAATGAAAAGAAAGGCAGTATTTAGGTCTGCGTATTATGAAAATAAAACCGCCCGGATGTGCGGGCAGGGTAGCAAGACAGACGCACTTGTCATAGCAGGCTAACATCTACACGATACTGCGGGGAAAGGAAGGGGGATTATTGTCGACCCCGAGCCAAGTGCAAGCGAACTGACCTTGAACTTTGCATCCCGTGCGAATAAACTGGAAATATTCGGTTATAACCTACCATATTTAAGGTGAGGGCCGCAGGTGTTCTTTGCTGTTTTTGCAATGGTGGAGAAGGGGGCGGACGGGAATGCATGGGGGAGTGCAATGTTAGCATTTTCACAGCTCTGCACCTGCGTGGCATCAGGTAACTGCACACATGCAAGCGTATGTGCTTCTAAGTCGTATTCTCACATCTGTACCTGCGCGGTATAAGGTAACTGCACACGTGTATGTGTACATGCAAATGCGCATTGTCGGATGGCCATGAAGTCTGCACCTGCAAGGCGTCAGGTAACTACACAGGTGCTTCCAAGTGATTTTCACACCTGCTCGGTGTCAGATAGACTAAGTCAACTTGCACGGGAAGAGGTGTGTCAAGAATAAAATTAATGTTAATTAAGGAAACATTTTCTTATTTTTAAAAATTTAAATGTTCTTAACATTACTTAAAAATATTCGTAGTTCCTACTTCAGAATGTCATTCTCACCGACCCAGGAATCGTCAGGTTTCGAGTGTACGAACCATGTAAACACATTCATTATGCCGCTAAAGCAACTTTCAAACCAAATAAACATCGGGTAACTTCATGGGCTGGATCTCCTCAGCGTAAAAGCCTCCGATGATGGGTTCACCGCGTAGGTCCTCAGTGTATTACATTCATGGGTACCAATGTCGTATGCGAACCACCTGGTACAATTCCACAGAGCAGTTGAGATGGTAGGCCTTGTGGAAAATTCAATGCTGTTTGGAGATGCGTACCAGGTCACCGGTTTTGGCTTTAGGATTGCGTGGGTTCCTCCTCGTCGGAAAAGCATACACGGTTCGAAGCAGGGAGTGGCCCTTGACATCTTCGGGCTCATCCGAGTGGTAGAATGAACGATAGAATTATACCTGCGGACGAGTTTCAGCAGTAGCTCAAGCCACTATTAGTTTCCATCCACCATGAAATTTCTCCACAATTTGGCTTTTAGAGTCCGGTGAAAATGCTCGACAATGCCAGCTTTGAGTCCAGAGTACATGGAATAGTGTTTTATGCCATACATTTTCATCAGTGCATTGAAAGTAGCATTAAAATGATCTTTACCATTATCGGTATGGAGATTTTTCGGTACGCATCCATCTCTCAACACATTCGCCATTATATTCATTCTTCGACTTGAGGGGTCAGGCCCAGGCATTCTTGGAAAACGTATCTATTAAAGTCAAAACGTTGTGGTGGTATTTATTCGCATGAGCAAAATCTCGCAATTCGAACAGGTTGGACTGGAAAGCATCGTCCAGCCCTTTCAAGACATACTTTCTCCGAAGATAATTCCGACTGGAAAATGCGCGAAACGCAAATGCTGCATTATACCGCCATCGCAGGTCTCTGTATAGGTGTGCATGTATCCATCTTCTGCGAAGAAACTGTTTTAAATGCAACCATTGTCTGGCTTTGTGCTTGCTTAAATGTTCGTAGAACACAGCATTACCGTCGTGCTGAACAGAAGACTGCGCCGCGACTAAATGAGTGCACGTCGAATTTTCTCATGTTTATATACATATATATTATGGATGCTGATCATGTGTGCCACCACATAAAAACTTAAATTCTCTTACAGATCGGGTGATTTCGTGTCTAGCCGTAACTCATCGATTCAAGGTCCAAGGAAGAAGCACACCATTTGCGCAGCAGCGCTACATTCCTCCATGCACATGTCCATTAACTTTCTGACCTGTCGCAGATTGTCGCTGCTGGTCGTCGTAAAGTTTCGTCAGTTTGCAGAGNGCAGATTGTCGCTGCTGGTCGTCGTAAAGTTTCGTCAGTTTGCAGAGTGAATGACAGTCGTACTCGAACTGCAGGTCGATGATTTCAACTTCACTTTTGCATAAGCCACTCAACCATTTATCTCAGCTCAGACACCACCATGTAAACCAGTCCTTGCGGATAAAGCATCAGCAAGTTGCGCAACACGTTTCCAACTTGTTGGTATGGAATCTTGCCTTCGTCCCACTCCAATCCGTGGTGGTACTTGGTCAGCCAATCGTTCATCTTTTCGCTTTTTTCAACAAACAGTTTCCACGAATAAGAGGTGCGAAAGGAGCGCATGCGCATCTTGCCATCGTCGTCGTAGGACACTACGATCTGCATGAGCAAGTAGCTTCTCTGGCTCTGGAAGCCTTGCAGATTACAATATATACTTATACAAACTGAGATGAGAAGCAGTGCTTTTATATGTTTAGTTCACCAGGTTCCCCACCCCTGAAAATCTACGGTAGCTTACAACTCTGTCATTAAAAATCAAACAGTTTTCATCAGTGTCCGTAGGCATGCTTTCCTTGCAAATAATTTCTATATGACAATCCACTACGCCGTTTTAAAACGGCTCTTTTGTTTGGATGTATCGAAAAACAGCAATGGCACGGTTTCACGGAATATTTCAGGGCTTAGGACGGGGTAGGACTCACACCCATAGTAGTGTGTTTTAAACTGTGTTTACAGATTATGCAGTAAACATAAATCCTTCTTGGTCGAAGGAGGTGTTAAAATCCACCAACAGATGGCTTTCGCTATTCAAAAATATTGTTACAATCTGGATGTTGCAGTGGTCGATTGTTGATCTGTCTGCAGATATGTTGTGTTGCTTGTTCGTTTATAATGCCAGAATGANTTGATCTGTCTGCAGATATGTTGTGTTGCTTGTTCGTTTAAAATGCCAGAATGACATAACTGGGTTTTTACGTCCTTGAAGACATCTTTACTACCCAGTGGTTTCGTGTGACAGACGACAGGACCGGGGCAAGTATCCAAACTCCTGCTCCCGATGGTTATGACGATAACGTTTTCTTTATTGATGTATTTCAGCAGCTTGGTGCGTTCGCGAATGCTCGGAGTCACGTGTAAAATGAACCATTCCGTGTTGGACAGCATTACATTGATGGGCTGCGGCTCTCAACACTCCACCGAGATGCGAGGTGGCTAGCATTATCACCTATAATATTCGGTCAAACCCAGTAACATTTATAGTGGCGCGCTCACCTCGAACATGCCCTCTGCGACAATGGGAACTTTGTATCCATCTTCCATTCACAAGCCCACAATTTTTACCATTTCAAGATTGTTAGGAATGAGCGAGAGGTAGTTTTTATGGTGATGGTTATGCCCACATCTTGNACATAACTGGGTTTTTACGTCCTTGAAGACATCTTTACTACCCAGTGGTTTCGTGTGACAGACGACAGGACCGGGCAAGTATCCAAACTCCTGCTCCCAAAGGTTATGACGATAACGTTTTCTTTATTGATGTATTTCAGCAGCTTGGTTGCGTTCGCGAATGCTCGGAGTCACGTGTAAAATGAACCATTCCGTGATGGCCAGCATTACATTGATGGGCTGCGGCTCTCAACACTCCACCGAGATGCGAGGTTGNAGCTTGGTTGCGTTCGCGAATGCTCGGAGTCACGTGTAAAATGAACCATTCCGTGATGGCCAGCATTACATTGATGGGCTGCGGCTCTCAACACTCCACCGAGATGCGAGGTTGCTAGCATTATCACCTATAATATTCGGCCAAACCCAGTAACATTTATAGTGGCGCGCTCACCTCGAACATGCCCTCTGCGACAATGGGAACTTTGTATCCATCTTCCATTCACAAGCCAACAATTTTTACCATTTCAAGATTGTTAGGAATGAGCGAGAGGTAGTTTTTATGGTGATGGTTATGCCCACATCTTGNACAATTTTTACCATTTCAAGATTGTTAGGAATGAGCGAGAGGTAGTTTTTATGGTGATGGTTATGCCCACATCTTGCATTTCGTCAATATCAAAACTGTTCAGTTCGTAAATTACAGGCTCGAAAAGGTGGACTGTACCATTGCAAACGATTGTGGTTGTCGTAGGGTGGGTCCCGTCCTCTTTAGTGAGTATATCTCGGATGCGCAGGAACGTTTGCGAAGGCAGGGTGTAAATATATTTATGCTGTATCGGGATTCGAACGTCATGCCCGAGGGCGTAGGGGCCGATCAAAATCAGCTGGTAGCAATGCAGCTTTTGGCAGACTTTTGTACTCCCACAACTTCCCTCCCAACCTCCGTCTACCTTCCACTAACCAGGAAAAGCATAGGGAAACATAGATATCACAAACCTTTGAAAATAGTTAATTGATAGTTATTATTTCTTGCCGACCAGAATGTTGGGTGTACACACACTTGTAAAAAAACACTGTTTTTTATATACAAGTTTAATTTTGGTCCAATATGCTTTCCCTATGACCATCTTCTTCAATTATAAAATACAAAAACTCCTTGTATTTTGCATATAGAAACATTTTGTTTTCAGAAAAATTCATTATAAAATACATATAAAATTCCAATAAAACCTATTTTAAAACATCTAGTAAGTTCCAGAAAAAAAAATCGTTACTAACACGTGTCATATGAAGAATAACCACAATCTTATTGATTAAATCGCCGAGGCCTTTTGTCTCTAGAAGAAAAGGATCTCTACCACAATTGNAAGAATAACCACAATCTTATTGATTAAATCGCCGAGGCCTTTTGTCTCTAGAAGAAAAGGATCTCTACCACAATTACAAAATGATTCCTTTTCGAAATATAATACTCTTCACACCAGTCCACAAACATCTGAGCCTAAGGGTATTTATTGCCTTCACCGGTACACCAAAATGGTTTAGGTAGTACTCATGCACATTCACAATAAACACAGTCATACAAATCAATAACATTAATTTTCTTGAGTGATATGCGACGTCCCTGATTACCAGCTGTGTCCGCAAAATCTAAGTCCCAAATCCTTTCTTCTCGGTACCCAAAAACTTGCATTCACCACTTTAGAGCCTAAGTTCCACAAAGGGCATCCAAAACCCTAAGTTCACTGTTCCTGCAAAACGAATACGACATGACCGCGCGCTTCCACCAGAAACAAAGTCGTTCTTCTCTGTATAAAATATCCTAAGTTCTGATGCACCACTTTCGAAGACTAAGTCCTCACATACTATTCTGCAGTATATTCTAAGTCACGACCACCACTGCCAGAGACTAAGCCTCACGCACTATTCCACAGAATATTCTAAGTCCTGCCTCACTAGTGATAAATTAACAGTCCCAACTTATACTTAGCTTCTGTATCGTAGAGCGAAATTCCTGGCATCTCCCCGTCTGCTAGTCCAAATCCCGGAGATGGTGACAGTCTCCTCCTCCCAGGCTCCTGGTTACGATCTCCCTGTCCATAAGCTACACCCCTATTTACACTACCCAGCGGCGCCCTCCTCACACACCCCCTTCTCCAATGACGCCAGGCCCGACGTCAGTGCGCTCAATATCAACAACCTTTATAATTAATAAAAATATAGGAACCAATCACACAATATTCATGCAGGTGACCCCTTCACACTTCGTGCTTCAAACTGTGAAACAGTCATGAGCTGCGGTCAAATGCGACGACAGGAGTCGAGCTGCGGCGAGAATATAAATGCTTACCTGGAAAAGCAAACGGTCTTACCTTCACACAATAAAATTCAACTCACTTTGGTGATACGGACATACTCCATCATGAGCTCCAATTTATCGATTCTGTCATTGAATTATACCTGTTGGATCACGTTCAATATGTTGTCGTCTTCAAAGTATGTTCACTTTAAACCCTAGGCTATGCAGAAACTGCTCGTTGGCACGTGTCAGCATGCCAGTGTCTCGAGCNGTCCCTGATTACCAGCTGTGTCCGCAAAATCTAAGTCCCAAATCCTTTCTTCTCGGTACCCAAAAACTTGCATTCACCACTTTAGAGCCTAAGTTCCACAAAGGGCATCCAAAACCCTAAGTTCACTGTTCCTGCAAAACGAATACGACATGACCGCGCGCTTCCACCAGAAACAAAGTCGTTCTTCTCTGTATAAAATATCCTAAGTTCTGATGCACTACTTTCGAAGACTAAGTCCTCACATACTATTCTGCAGTATATTCTAAGTCACGACCACCACTGCCAGAGACTAGGCCTCACGCACTATTCCACAGAATATTCTAAGTCCTGCCTCACTAGTGATAAATTAACAGTCCCAACTTATACTTAGCTTCTGTATCGTAGAGCGATATTCCTGGCATCTCCCCGTCTGCTAGTCCAAATCCCGGAGATGGTGACAGTCTCCTCCTCCCAGGCTCCTGGTTACGATCTCCCTGTCCATAAGCTACACCCCTATTTACACTACCCAGCGGCGCCCTCCTCACACACCCCCTTCTCCAATGACGCCAGGCCCGACGTCAGTGCGCTCAATATCAACAANCCTGGCATCTCCCCGTCTGCTAGTCCAAATCCCGGAGATGGTGACAGTCTCCTCCTCCCAGGCTCCTGGTTACGATCTCCCTGTCCATAAGCTACACCCCTATTTACACTACCCGGCGGCGCCCTCCTCGCACACCCCCTTCTTCACTGACGCCAGGCCCGACGTCAGTGCGCTCAATATCAACAACCTTTATAATTAATAAAAATATAGGAGCCAATCACACAATATTCATGCAGGTGACCCCTTCACACTTCGTGCTTCAAACTGTGAAACAGTCATGAGCTGCGGTCAAATGCGACGACAGGAGTCGAGCTGCGGCGAGAATATAAATGCTTACCTGGAAAAGCAAACGGTCTTACCTTCACACAGTAAAATTCAACTCACTTTGGTGATACGGACATACTCCATCATGAGCTCCAATTTATCGATTCTGTCATTGTATTATACCTGTTGGATCACGTTCAATATGTTGTCGTCTTGAAAGTATGTTCACTTTAAACCCTAGGCTATGCAGAAACTGCTCGTTGACACGTGTCAGCATGCCAGTGTCTCGAGCNAAAGTATGTTCACTTTAAACCCTAGGCTATGCAGAAACTGCTCGTTGACACGTGTCAGCATGCCAGTGTCTCGAGCTTTACTGGTCCCGGGTTTGGTGCTGCACTCGAATTTATGCGCTGTTCACTTAGCAAAACTCAATCCTATCGGTTCACGTGCAGACGAAAAGTGATTTCTTCGTTTCTGAAGTCTATCTGCTTATCGCACTGATCGAGGATCGTTACGACCACTTCGTGTGCGCTATTCGCTATAATGGGAATGTAAATGATGCTTTTCGGAACTTCGACCAGTTTATAACGTGCTGGGGCCATCGGTGCGAACTCATGCAGAATATTGCTGATTTTGCCATTGATGTAGCAGCCGCTCGTCAAATTACAGTTTATGTGTATCATGTTAACCGGAAACATGTTCACCGGTCGCAAGGATTGGTGCGTTTTACCAGATTCATAGATTCGTGTCTCGAACCCTAGAATTGGTCCGATGGTATCCGGTTCAGTGAAATCGATATCAGCACTGCAAAATATTTCTGCCTTCAGAGTTTTCGGGTTATTGCATAGTTCGAAAGTCACGTCCGATGGCACAGATTTCTTGATGGAATTGTTGGCGATGTCCTACAGTTCGCATGCGCCAGTGGTAATGCTGATTTCCTTAGCGCGTCCTGCCACTACATACCAGAATGCAAAATTCACATTTTCTTCTATGTTAGATATGGAGTTGTAAGTTTTAAAATCAGTAAGTCTGATGATCCACTTGTGTTCCAGCTCCAGCGGTGGGTAAAACATCGCCTTCAACTCGGATATCTCAAAACATAGAATGATGGATGACATAGTGACTGTGGAATATAGGTGAGAACAACTCTTATGTAAAAGGTTAATAACCATTATTAGGCTACGATTTTTTTATTTCATCGCACCAGAATGCGAAGACACAAGTATCCACAATTCCATGCGTTCGGAATCTGCTCTACCTCGTAGTTGTAAGTCAGTTTGCTTTTTTTCAGGTACCGCCGCAGCTCGAGTGATAGACACAAATTACCGAAACTGTCGTAGTATACCACACGTTTGCCATGTTTTACATACATTACTTAGTGTGTACCGGGCCTAGCTGATGTGTCCAGGTTCATTATGGCATATTTGTAATGTTTGGTTATAAGGGGCAAAGCATCTCGCGTGAACACACCATGAAAATGGGATATCTCTTCAATTTGCATGCAAACAGTTCTAAATCAACATTCCTGAGTGGTGGTTTCGGAAGAGATTTCATTAGCACCTCATCCTACTGTGACACTTTTTCTTTCTGGCACCTCCTCCTCGGTAGGGCCATCATATGCAAAATCCTTGGCCATTATTTTTACCTGTGGCGATAGCTTAAAGTTTAAGGTTGTGGAGTTTAAGGTTGTGGTGGCAGTTTTCCTCCAATTGCTTACGTTCATATAATCGGGGTTATAACGAATATTTTTAGCGCAGTGACACTCGCATGCCCCCTCCAGTGCGTTGATGCCAATATCGGCACATGTCAGCCTTTTATTTAGCTTGGTTCCCGGCCCGTAGATCCTGTATCTGGGAATGTGCAGCTCGAAAGGTAGATTGTAGATCACCTTATCGACAATCCCTCTTCCAGATTAGATCTTTTTGTGCATGCCATCATACATTACTGTGCTACGAACCGTTATATACCCGACCTTTATACGTAATCGTTTCAGTATCATGGAGATAATGTAGTAAAATGTTAGTCTTCCAGTCCTCATCTCCGAGGAATATCCCGAAACCTCACACATTGCATGTCACTGCATGCTGTTGCCCAATACCACAAGAGGATTGATTTGCTGAACATTGGGTTGCGGCAAGAGGTGTGTTGTTGAGTTTGCTGGAGGAACTGAATGGTCATAGTTTCGAGAAACTTTACATGTATTCCAAATCGCTTCAGCAATCGTAATAGTAGTATAATGAGTACTGTAGTCCATGCATGGTGTGAAACATTTCNTGTATTCCAAATCGCTTCAGCAATCGTAATAGTAGTATAATGAGTACTGTAGTCCATGCATGGTGTGAAACATTTACCTTGCAGCGATAATGAGGCCGTTGTGTCACCGAGTGAAGCTTTGCTAAGCTCAGCATTTATTTTCGACGATGCGGNCCTTGCAGCGATAATGAGGCCGTTGTGTCACCGAGTGAAGCTTTGCTAAGCTCAGCATTTATTTTCGACGATGCGGCATGTGAGAAACAGACTTAATAATAATGCCTTTGGAGCTAACCAGTTCTGTGATTCTTGAACTTTGCCTATTACCAGGGGGTTTCTGATGTGCAGAAATGCGCGCAGGTCCTGAAGTGGATATAAAGACTGCTTAACCTGACGTAATATGGTAGCTGCAGTGAGATGTCCAGGGTATTTTAATAAATGGGGATTAGGCTAATGCTGACTATTTTCTGCCCGCATAAGCCCCAGTAGAGTGTAGCCTTACTCATGAGAACAAACCTTACATTTCGCGTGAGATACGGAGTAATCTTTAGCCCCATGGCGCAGTGGTGACCTGACCAGAGAAGGTTGTCTTCTGTGCTCTACTGGCCTTGAAAGAGTTTCAGGCAGTAGGGGCGCAATTTTGATTTTTTTTGGACTTTTGCTGTGGGTCCTTCTATGCAACACAGTTCCTTGGATGTGTAACACGCGGGCACTTGCCATTTCTGATCTCCTTGGTGTAAGTAATGCATGCCGTAATTTTCCTTGCATCGTATAGTATTTATGTTGCTATAGTGTGATAATCCAGTGTGTCATTATATGTTACGAACTAATGTGAACTCCTTCCGCTTTCTGTATAATTTCTTTATCCATATAAACAGTCTATATAATACGAATACGAATAATTTTGTGTTTAATTTATTTATACTCATTAAATTTAATAGTGCCAAAAGGTTATTTAAACATCACATTCGATTTCTTTTTCTATAGCCGCAAACACAGACTCTAATAAAAATTATTTAATTGATAATAGATTTCCATAATTTCTGCAGCATATATTTTATACCCTTTCTCAATAATTGAATAATCTATTAAGATACATTTCAATAAAATTCCAAATTATTACAGTATCATTTTGAGAACATATTGAAAAAAAAAACTTTCAGAAACAGCCCGGCTAGAGAAAAGACCACTTTTGGAATAAATTCAAAATTATCATTAAAAAACCTTTAAAATTACTTACAGTCTAACAAAGAAAACCCAACTCAATTACCAAACCTAATAAAACCTGCATACAGTTAACTATTGCTATTAATAACTGCCATTAACACCCACAATGTTATATAAAATATCAATGAATATTCAACTCATACAGTTTTTTTAGTTTCAGAAGGTCGAAACAAAACTGCTGAACCAAGCTCGATGACGTCACATGTCATAAGTCCTTCCGGAAGGCGACGCTGGTAGCAGTGGCAGCAGAACAGTTGTCATGACATCACCAGCAACAAACTCGGAACTACACTTACAGCAATTCCGCAATATCAGTTTTACCGTTTTAAGCAGCTCGCAAAACGTAAATTTATCCAAAACCAGGCAACCAGCGTTTCTACTACCACACACGTTTATTTGTGCAGGCAACAAATAATTTATACATTTGCGCACCTACAATATGCAAAAAGCAGCTCCCATAAAACCAATTCAGTAATCATAGGCTTACATTGAAACGTAATTTCCACTTAGAAAAATAAAACTATTACATGGTAAAAGGAAAATTCAAACTTACATAAACAATGTTCTGTACATAAAAATATAGATATATCTCATGTAACACACAGCACTATCACGGAAGTCGNAAAAAATTTAAACTTACATAAACAATGTTCTGTACATAAAAATATAGATATATCTCATGTAACACACAGCACTATCACGGAAGTCGTTCGCAGTTGAAATGAGATAGTTTTGTCATTAAAAATAAATTAATAATTTAAAGTGCAGTGAGATCAGACAAAAGTTCAATTGTAAAATCATAAAAGTTATCTTTATTCGAAATTTGCACAAAAAAAATAGTTTTGTAATCAGTAAAAAAAAAAAAAAAAATTCTGCCGAAAATCATTCAAAAAGTCACCTCTTCAGTCACTTTTAGTGAATTCAATTGTTTTTATGTCAATTAAATCCCAGGATTAAAGCAGTGTAAGCCATATATCACAAAATTAAAAACATAATAATAAATTAACTTGTAAATTAATAATATTATGATGTATATTTCCCCAAAATTTGTTCCTGGTGTATCAACGGATTTAATTGTACTAGAACTCAAAAGTACATTACAGTTAAGTTATCCTTACAATGTATAATTTCCACCCTCCCAAAACCAATTGATACATAGGAGGATGCGGCCGCACTCTTGTATTATTTTCAAATTTATTTTTCTTTAAGTAATATAATAAAAAACCTTCTATGTTTAAATTCCATCCCATCTATTTCATTCCATGTCAGCTCAGGTAGATTAAGATATTGAACACAAGTAGATTTAAAACTAAACAAATCAATTAATCAATGTGATAGTAATGTAAATGTCTTGAATGTGTTAATGTGAATTCTCTTTTAGGTTCTCATAATAATTTTATAAACGTACATATTGTGTAATTGTTGGAGCACAATGTATAAATTAGTATTTTACATGTAGTTCTCTTTAATGTTAGTTAATGGTACATCAATTTGTTTGCAACCACATTTACACATTTATGTTATAGATTAGCATTAAATGCAAACATTCTACAAATTAAAACTTTAAAATGACTACTCAGAGCCACAGACACCTAACCACATTTATCCGCACATACTATTGGATGAAGCCAAGTCAAGAAAATAGCTGACGGTATCGCAAACCACCCGTGGGGCATCTGCCGTGTCTACTTTCAAGATTGCACAGCGAAGCATATCACTCAAGTTCAAGACCCAGCTCCTAACCTGCCATTACCCATGCCATAGCACACAACACATAACAGCCCATCTGCAATAGCAAAGATGTAGGCAGTTTCCTAACTGAGTCTTTCTTTGAAACTCTTTCAACTATTACCTACAAGCTATCGTACCGTATAGAAGAGGTTTCAGGCTAGTCCGTATTCCCACTGCCAG
Source organism: Clitarchus hookeri (assembly GCA_002778355.1). Classification (NCBI taxonomy): domain Eukaryota; kingdom Metazoa; phylum Arthropoda; class Insecta; order Phasmatodea; family Phasmatidae; genus Clitarchus; species Clitarchus hookeri. The sequence continues at coordinate 234,473 of NQII01002303.1, forward strand.
CAGCCCAAAGACCAACGAAGATGCTCAGAAAACCATTATATATATACACACACACTCACACACACAAAATCCTCTTCGTGATGAGGACATCTTGTGTCGTTAATATGGAGAGATATCTTACGATTGCATGATCATGCCTTAATTCGTTGGCCTGCCTGAATATGCCGTCACTCACGAGAGCAATAATTAGGACAGCCAGTTGCCGCAATCGGGACTCGTATTGCCCAATCCTCGGTAAGCAGGGATCCCTTCTACCAGCAAGGTAATCAAGCCATGTTGCAATATGCCACACTGATATGAGGGCATTGCAGAGCGGCGGCAGATGTATTTATTCCACGTGATGCTGGATTAAATGGAATTCACAAGGAGGCTGCTGTGCCGACCGGCGTAACACGCCATACTTCATCACCCTTCGGATACTTCTCAAAGTGGGACAATTACAATATACTAACGTGGCTCTCAGTAAGGTAGTGAATATTGTTAAATTAACAATGCTCCCCTGACCTTATAGAAATTTGTGTAATGTCCAGATAGCCATATATTAACCTATAGCTCCTTATATTTATCTACCCCACATGCTCTACGATCGTAAGATTCCCCCCACCTTAACAACAAGTACCGGTTGACCACAATATAAACAAATTATAACAGAACGATCACCATGTCAATGCAGATATGGTATTCACAAAGTTTAAGAATATCTGTTATTTTTGCTGTAACAAGGACTATGGCACATTAGTGATCGAGAAGGATTCACTGGTACATAAGGCAATGTGCAGGCGTGGCTTCGACCAGTTTATATTAAGATGTTGACCATGAGTCACGATGCCATTTACAAGTTAGGAAATGGTTTATGCTCTGATGATGATGGAAATGGAAATGGGTTGACAAACGCTCACCTTAGTGCTCTTCACAGGGGCCTGTCGCTTCTTGCGCAGCAGATCGAGAGCTTGAAAAATGAGGCGGTGGAAGATTTGGTGGCAATCGGCCAGCACATAGGGGCGCGGAGGCGCAGATAATTTACCTCTTCAAAGTGTTGAATGCGCAGTTTCGGGAATAATTGAAGGTTCTTCAAAATATGTTAACGTCCAAACTGGCTGCGAAAACCGATGTTGCAAAGCATAGCAAGAAGTTGCTGGATGCGTGCATCGACCGGCTGGAAAAGATTGAAAATTTACTTTTCTCAACTTGAGAGGAAATATATATAATTATATATATATACCCACATATAAGTGTGTGTACATTCATATATATATATATATATATATATATATATATATACAAACACCTGCATTGTTATGTGTTTATTCCACTGTATGTTTGATGGCCGAACCGAACTGATGACTGAGCTGCAACAGGCCATCGAAGGTGGTGCTCGAAATAGATACACGCAAAAATTTACAGACTGGCTCTCGATGATCGAAGAGAAGAGGCTTACAAATCGTTAACAGGCCATCTCGAATAACTTGATCAATAATGCCAGGAGAAGGTTTTGCCTCGGCCGGATATCAAACATCAAGGTGGAAGGTCCGACCCCAGTGCGAAAACGGAAAAGAAGTCTGCAACTGCCCGAATCTGAAGGGGTCCACACTGCCTACGAAGACGATTTGCCCCTGATTGATTTGATATGTGCGCGAGAATGGAAACGAATACGAGAGCGTGTACCAGAGATGTGCTCTCTGGTCGGGCACTACATGGTTTCCTACTCCGTTCGGAACAGCGACAAGGCGCAGAACTTGCCTCACCACAATGAAAAAATGTTTCTTGGAATCAAGGAAGTGATGTTTTTTCCAGGAGATATGATGCACATCGGCAATCGCAAGGTGAAACTGACGCATGATCTGTGCAAACTTTTGTTTCGTAGGCGTCCTGGACACTACACCGAATCGGATTTGCACAAGTACTGTTGCCTGCTTCTGTCCAGTCGTGCTCATTATGCGAACGATATCCCCTTAACACACCGATTTAAGGACACGACACATGAGAAATTCGGCATTATTGAGGTACTATTTTCACGATTGGTCGAAGCTCTTGGATTGGGTCTCTGCTACAGTAGATCGACGCCAAACACAAGATAGTCTACGTGTTTTGGGTTGATTCGAACCGACTCGTCGATATACTATAGCTACTGGTTGCTTTGCAGTGTGCAGGCAACCGCTCGCACACCAACAATATTATCTCCATAATCGAAGAACTCGTTGAAGCTGGCTACATCGTGAGATAATGAAATATGCCATTTCTGGGGAATTGCACAATTCGGCCAGAAGGAATTATCCTGTGTGAAAGTACATCATGAAAGGTCTGAACGATAATTAACAATCTGACCTGATCGAAATGGAAGAATGTTCTCGTACGAATAAATACCACACTTTTATTTTGTCTGAAATTGACACTTTTTCCAAGTATTCCTAGGCCAGACTGCTCAAACCGAAGAATGCACGTGATGTCTAAGGTCATGGCGGATGTGTTTAGAGAAGAACGCGTACCGAAAAATCTCCACACCGACGATGATAAAGACTAATTTAATGCTACTTTCCGTGCAATGATGAAACGTTACGGCATAAATCACTATTTCATTTACTCTAGACTCAAGGCTAGCATCGTGGAGCCTTTACACCAGACTCTGAAAACCAAATAGTGAAGACATTTCACGGTGAATGGAAACTACAAGTGGCTTGAGCTACTGCCGAAACTCTACCACTCATATGAAGCCCGAAGATGTCAAGGACGACTCTCTGCTTCGGACCGTGTATGCTATTCCGACGAGGAGGGACCCGCACAGACCTACAGCCAAATTGGTGAGCTGGTGCGCATTACCAAACAGCGTGGCATTTTCCACAAGGCCTATCGTCACAAATAGTCTGCGGAATTGTACAAGGTGGATCGCATACAATATTGGTACCCGCGCATGAGGACCTTTGTGGAGACCCTATGTTGGAGGCTTTATAGCATTGGGGATCCAGCCTACCAAAAGGGTCTGAATTGATGTAATGGATGTGTTACGTGAGGTCGCTCGGACACTCGAAGCGTGGNCGTGGCATTTTCCACAAGGCCTATCGTCACAAATAGTCTGCGGAATTGTACAAGGTGGATCGCATACAATATTGGTACCCACGCATGAGGACCTTTGTGGAGAACCCTATGTTGGAGGCTTTATAGCATTGGAGATCCAGCCTACCAAAAGGGTCTGAATTGATGTAATGGATGTGTTACGTGAGGTCGCTCGGACACTCGAAGCGTGGCGATTCCTAGGTCGCTCAGAAATACCTTCTGAAACAGGAACTACTAGTATTTTAAAGTAATGTCATGTAAATGTATTTTTTAAAAATGAAAACATGTTTTAAATTAATTATCATTGATTTTATTCTTGCCTGTCTTTATATTCATTATAAAAGGATGGACGATAGCTCACTCTGTGAAACAAAGCTAATGCAGCTCTTTCCATGTATGTTGACTTAGTATATCTGACACCGAGCAGGTGTGAAAACCACTTGGAAGCACCTGTGTAGTTACCTGATGCCGTGCTGGTGCATACTTCATGGTCATCCGACACTATACAGGTGCGGAAACGACATTGAAGCACATATGCAGTCATGTGTGCAGTTATCCGAAACCGCGTAGGTGCAGATCTGAGAAAATGTCTATGAAGCACGTATGATTGCAAGTGTGCAGTAATTTGATGCCGCGCATGTGCAGACCTGTAAAAATGCTACCATTGCACTCCTCCCCCCCCCC
>NQII01002303.1:238491-257840 GCA_002778355.1 Clitarchus hookeri
TATTCGCACAGGATGCAAAGTTCAAGGTCAGTTCGCTTGCATTTGGCTCAGGGTAGACAACACTATCCTTTCCTTCCCCGCAGTGTCGTCGTAGGTTTTGCGAGCCTGCCCGCGCATCCAGATGGTTTAATTTTCATAGAATGCAGAGTTGAATAACGCCTTTTTCTTCATAATTTTTTTTCTAAAAAAATTAATAATATTCGCATTAAAAGAAAAAACAATTTTTTAAAAATATTTATGTATTTCTTTACATTGATAAAACTATTAACAGTTAAATGTACTATTGAAACTTTTATAAACCCGTGGTAGCTGGTAGAAATTATTTAAATTTTACAATTTTTTAAATTAATATATACATTTTTTTTGTCACAGGGTTTTTTGATGAAGGAGGGGGTATCAATACGTCCCTCGATGAATCCCAAAAAGGCAGGACAACATATTTCAGAAATTTTTATAAAGTAATTTTTTATGCAATGGAAATTGGGTTTGCAACGACACTCTAAACCTATTTGAATATTAATAATCCAAGGTGGAGGGCCGATACTTTAAATTGATATTAAAGTATTTTTAATTGAGATATTTTTTATTCAAGTACATTTTTATTGAACTAATTTTTAGAGATGGGGGGAAGGACATCCAACATGGCATCGAGCCCAGGCTGTAACACCTACTAATATGGCGGATGGCACCGACCAACATGGCTTCCGGTCACGCCTTCTAATATGGCGGACACCAACGAACTCCGATGCATGAGGCATGTCCCAAAGTCATCTATATTTTACCATAAGGGCGCCGCCTACCTAGAGGTTTTTTGTGCTTCTGACGTTGAGAAGTGCAGGAGCGACATGGGCGACTCTTCCATGCGCATCAAATGCCCTATATCTCCTATGCGCAAGGCCTAAACAGGCATGCAGTGTTTTCGTCGTGCAGCATATACATATGGAATTTTAAGATGTATTTTTTTATTCATGAAAATTCAGAAGCAAAATTCAATGCTGGTCCCTATAATATTTTGCATGCTTCCGACAAGTATATTTTGAAATACAGCACTGAGAAAAATCCGGAATTCGCCATGCCGTAGAGCTCGGGAATAGTATTTCCAATGTGCGTGATGATTTAGAGTGTTATCCGTTTTCATATGAAGTGTATTTTCTTTTCATATATCGGTATAATGAGAACGAGTAAAGTGATTTTATAAAAAAAAAAATGTCGATTTCAAACACATTGCAACTCAATTAAAGCAACAGGTAGGCAGCGTCCTTAAGTATGGAAAATGTTTTGAATTTATTCGGAGATAAGTTTATGCGTGAAAATTCGTATCAGTTTTGGAACTGAGCCACAGACTGACTCGCCCTCGTAGGATTAGTCACGGAAATCGTGGTAGCGAATCAAATGCACTCCATTCTTGAGTAAAATCGAGTTCCTACAGTGGCACTAAACATTGAAAAAGCAACGTTGACTCGAGTAAAGGCAACTGCCAACATTCACAATCTGATGAAAATAATCCAGGCACCTTTATGTGTATGTAACCTCACGCCTGTAAGTCTCTAAGACTCCCGCTGCCACTATAAAAGGAAGCTAAGGGCTCAATATTGGTTAGTGCTACGCTATACCGGCAGAATGGTTGAAACAAGGGAGCTCAATGACTTCGAACATGGTGTAGTTATTGGGTCACACGCCAGTAAGCAATTTATCCGGCCCATTTCTACATTTCTGAAGTTGCCCAAGTCGACGACGAGCGATGTGATTGTGAAGTAGAAACTGCAAGACAACAAGGCTATGGCTGGGTAGGTCACTTGTGTTTACCAACAGGGACTGGCGAGCATTAAAGAAGATGGTGCCGGAATATGGCATGTCACCATGTGATACCATCACACGAGAATTCTGCAGTGCCCCTAATTTTGCGGCTATCACTGTGACTGTAGAGGAAAGGCATCATAATGTCACAATCTCCAGTCGCATTTGGTAACAACAACTACTACTATTTACCTCACTTAGCCTATCGGCCTTCCGAGTATTCCATTCCAGTGTTTTAAGTATTTTTTAAAACTTCTATTTGTCCTGTCCAAACCACTGTCCAGGGAAGATAAAACGGTAAAATAACAATAACTTATATTAACAATATAATAAAACAATATAACAATTCCTTGTTTTGGCTTGAGAATCCCCAACTGGGTCCCGCACTCTAAGAGGGTGCGGGAAGGCAGCAGTTCGCCCGGGAGAGAGTAGAAATTTCCCACCCCCTCCCGNAGTCAACTACAGTAGCATATACAGAGAATATCTTTATAATTTTTTATATAATTGTATATATTTATATTTATATATATTTTTTTTATTTTTGTGTTTTTTTTTCCTTTTTTACCCATGAACTTATTTGTTTACATGTACATTCTTATCCGCACATATATACATCAACCCCTATACCTGCACATAAATACGTGCATACACACAAGCATGATTACAGTACATCAATCATATAAATCATAATTGTAACAGTAATAATATCAACACCAATAACTCTAATTACAATTCATTTCATCACCACTACACTTAATAATGGTAAATCAAAATTACTATCAATCTCAAAAACACTCTATCTTAGTCACAATGATAATATGTGATATATCCCCTCCGTTTTTTTTTCTCATTTTATTATTTTTATAAAATTACAGTACATAAGTAATTTTTATAGTAACAGTGGCAGTATCAATAACTCAAGTTACAATCTGTCACCGTTAAACCCCCAACAGTGGATCACAATTACAGTGATAATCAGGCAATCAATATCAGTTTTTATCACAGTCATAATATTTCCATTTTATATAATCTTAAAAATACAACAATATCTCTTAAAAATAAGTCACAACTATAATCACGATCAAACCTTCAAACACAACATAATGTTTCCCTTTTCATTTAATTTATTTATTTACATAATCAATGCACCAATTCATATTAACAATGACAGCAGCAATGCTACAATTGCAATGCTACAGCAATAATCTGTACCATCAATAACAGTCTTAATCAATCCATGACAATCTTAGTCATAATCATAATAATTTCCCTCAAAACATAACCCTATCTGTCATCCTTTCCTTTCCTTTGCCTAAATGTTATAATGGTTCTCTCTCCAATATGTTCAAGATCACCAGTTATTATTGGTTTTAATGGCATTAAGAGGAAAATTCTATAAAGAAGATGACTGAAAGTTTAAGGACACAGGCATGGGGTCAAAGTTCATGGGTTATGAGGTAAAGTGTCTCGAGTCAGGTGTCTTGAATCTCAAGTGAAGTTTTTGAGTCAAGGAATTTAAGTCAAGGGTCTTGGGTATTGGGTTTTAGGTATCGTGTCTTGAATCTTGAGTCCTGGGTTAAGATCCTTGTGTCTTCAGTCTTGGATATTGCATCTTGAATTTTGGGTCATGGCNCTTGAATCTTGAGTCCTGGGTTAAGATCCTTGTGTCTTCAGTCTTGGATATTGCATCTCGAATTTTGGGTCATGGCATTGGTCTTGGGTCAAGGTTCTTGAGTCATGAGTCAAGGGTTTTGAGTCTTGAATCTTGGGTCAAGGATCTTGAGTAATTGGTCAAGGCCAAGGTCATTGACGTCTTAAATGACTTACGAGATGGACACTGGCCGACCTGGCGGTTGTCGGTCGTGTCGGGAGGTTAGTCGATCCACCTTCCATTTAATCCCACGCCACCTACATGTACATCCTTAATTGTTTCAAAACTTTTTTAATGTTCTTAAATTTTTATATATTTTTGTTTTTCATATTTTTCTGGGATTTTGGGTTTAAGGTCATCCAAGGTTATGGACACAGGGTCAAGTTCAAGGTCTAAGTTGAAGGAAACCTGGATCAAATATGGCTGCCGACTGATCAGATTGGGAGAGAATGACCGGCTCCGATGCTCTGTTCTCCCATTCCCTTGTGCACGACTTCCCATAATCAAGCTACCATAATCGATTTCATCTTCACTGGTTTGCATCCTCTTCAAGCATACATGAATTCACACACTTTACACCTGCCGACAGACCTCTGCAGACTGACTGATCGTGCATGTTACCCCTGCACCCTGAGCCATATGTGGAGCAAGATAAGTCATTTGTGAAGCAAGATGGGTCATTTTTGAAGCAAGNTTACCCCTGCACCCTGAGCCATATGTGGAGCAAGATAAGTCATTTGTGAAGCAAGATGGGTCATTTTTGAAGCAAAATGGGCCATTTGTGGAGCAAGATGGGTCACTAGCGGAAAAAATATGTTGTTTGTGGAGCAAAATGGGTTATTTGTCGAAAAATATGGGTCATTTGTGAAGTGACATGGGTCATTTGTGGAGCAAAATTGGTCGTTTGTGGAGCAAACTGTGTCATTCGTGGAGCTAAATTGTTCATTTGTGTAGCAAAATGGGTCATTCGTGGAGCAAGATGGGTCATTTATGCCGCAATATGGTTCGTTTGTGGAGCAAGACGGGTCATTTGTGAAGCAAAATTAATAATATGTGGAGCATGAATTAAAGCTGAGCGAAGAACTTGTCTGGAACAAACTGTTGATAATGGAACGGCATGGTAATGTGATGAAGGAACTAGATAAAATATCTCGTTGAATGCATGCATAGAAATGCATAAATCTCACAGATGAAATAATTTAGTATGTATATATAATGCAATTGCTAGGCCAAATAGATTCACAAGTTGCTACTCTGGAAATTACTTTACTTTTTTCATGAATATGATGAAAGCCAATGATTTACGAAGACTGCTGTAGAGCTTACGTCTGTTGATGAACCTTCTCTCGCTGCTGGAAAATTACATGAAAAACAGTGTCGCTATTGTGGAAAGATTTTCAGCAAAAGCTGCCATACTCGGCGACATGAGAGAACCATCTGTACAAAGAGTCATTTTCGCGCGATGAAGCATTCCGACAATTGCTACACACAGTTTATGAAAAGTGATCCATTGAAGAACCACATTAAGGACTGCAACGATTCGTCTTTTAAAAGCCAGCAAGTGATACCTTCAATTAATGTTTCATCGATGGGTACTGATTCGTCAGGCGATAATTATGAGACAGTTAGTGCTAAAGAAGGAATGAGTGCAGTAGAGTAGGTTTATGTGCGATGTACACTTGCAAGACTTCCGCGTGAAGTCGACGAACTCCAAAATAAATGTTTGGCGACTCTAAATACTGATGATGACCATGGAACACCAAAAATAAAAGTAAACTTTATGTTGAGGAAGAAAAGGAGATGAAGACGATCATGAAGACAGCATTGATGATGACTATGACGACAGCGATGAACAAGTCTCTGATGAAAAGAATGATGATTCTCTCGACGTTCCCACACATTTCACCAACGAGTTTTCTTCGACAAGTGGTGTGAAGAAAGCAGAAGGCATCGTTAATGCTAGTTACATGTTTCCTAAAGACCCCAATAAACTTGTTGATAGACTCAGATATTTTATTGATGTGCAAAAATGCAGGGAATTCTCTGGCATTGTTAAGATATCTTCAATCATAGATGAACTGAAGAATTGGCGTTAGAGCAGATGATATTGTTGGCAACTATTCATGATCTGTAAACATCTGAGAAATGTAATGATCATATGTATAAAATAATTAGAATGATAGAAATGTATATCAAGTAAGTAAATAAATGAAATTTATATATAAATAGTAACGTGTGTTCAATTTATTATACAGTCCCTTCTGCTTCTCTGAAAGACTTATTAATTCAGTGGTGTAAGAACTGATTGTAAGAGCTCGTTTTAGATAAAATTTATGTGAGCATGTGCAGAAGGAGGCTATCGTTCAATCTGTATATGGCGAACGAATGAAATGAGGGGAATATTTTATAGGAAGGTTTCGCAACTAGTTGGTGGCCTGGTCATTTGGCTTGTCAAGTTGGTATGACACATTGTTATGTTCAGCTTTGGTAAAAATGTTTTGCAAAAATTTTGCGATGATTTTGTGTGATGAGGTTAGGTACGAGACTCTTATGAGAGACTTTATTCGCGATTATCTATAATAGTTTGTATAGGTGGGTGGTATGGCAGGTTGGTCCTGTAGGTTGGTCTAGTCAGTTTTGCAGGAACTTGTCTCGTCAGGTGTTAGTCTTGGGCTCAGTCAGTCTCGCCAGAAACCAGTCTTGGGTTAAATCAGTCCTTCGCTTGTATGGTTTGTCGGCATGGCCCCTTGTTGTGACCATCTAGTAATGGTCATATGTATAGAATGTGATTTTTCTCGATTTTTGGAGTTCAATGCCATTGGGGTCAAGGTCAAGGTCGACAACGACCAACATCGTACCTATATCTACAGCTCCTCTGGCAGTGAATTCGANTTACCCCTGCACCCTGAGCCATATGTGGAGCAAGATAAGTCATTTGTGAAGCAAGATGGGTCATTTTTGAAGCAAGATGGGCCATTTGTGGAGCAAGATGGGTCACTAGCGGAAAAATATGTTGTTTGTGGAGCAAAATGGGTTATTTGTCGAAAAATATGGGTCATTTGTGAAGTGACATGGGTCATTTGTGGAGCAAAATTGGTCGTTTGTGGAGCAAACTGTGTCATTCGTGGAGCTAAATTGTTCATTTGTGTAGCAAAATGGGTCATTCGTGGAGCAAGATGGGTCATTTATGCCGCAATATGGTTCGTTTGTGGAGCAAGACGGGTAATTTGTGAAGCAAAATTAATAATATGTGGAGCATGAATTAAAGCTGAGCGATGAACTTGTCTGGAACAAACTGTTGATAATGGAACGGCATGGTAATGTGATGAAGGAACTAGATAAAATGTCTCGTTGAATGCATGCATAGAAATGCATAAATCTCACAGATGAAATAATTTAGTATGTATATATAATGCAATTGCTAGGCCAAATAGATTCACAAGTTGCTACTGTGGAAATTACTGTACTTTTTTCATGAATATGATGAAAGCCAATGATTTACGAAGACTGCTGTAGAGCTTACGTCTGTTGATGAACCTTCTCTCGCTGCTGGAAAATTACATGAAAAACAGTGTCGCTATTGTGGAAAGATTTTCAGCAAAAGCTGCCATACTCGGCGACATGAGAGAACCATCTGTACAGAGTCATTTTTGCGCGATGAAGCATTCCGACAATTGCTACACACAGTTTATGAAAAGTGATCCATTGAAGAACCACATTAAGGACTGCAACGATTCGTCTTTTAAAAGCCAGCAAGTGATACCTTCAATTAATGTTTCATCGATGGGTACTGATTCGTCAGGCGATAATTATGAGACAGTTAGTGCTAAAGAAGGAATGAGTGCAGTAGAGTAGGTTTATGTGCGATGTACACTTGCAAGACTTCCGCGTGAAGTCGACGAACTCCAAAATAAATGTTTGGCGACTCTAAATACTGATGATGACCATGGAACACCAAAAATAAAAGTAAACTTTATGTTGAGGAAGAAAAGGAGATGAAGACGATCATGAAGACAGCATTGATGATGACTATGACGACAGCGATGAACAAGTCTCTGATGAAAAGAATGATGATTCTCTCGACGTTCCCACACATTTCACCAACGAGTTTTCTTCGACAAGTGGTGTGAAGAAAGCAGAAGGCATCGTTAATGCTAGTTACATGTTTCCTAAAGACCCCAATAAACTTGTTGATAGACTCAGATATTTTATTGACGTGCAAAAATGCAGGAAATTCTCTGGCATTGTTAAGATATCTTCAATCATAGATGAACTGAAGAATTGGCGTTAGAGCAGATGATATTGTTGGCAACTATTCATGATCTGTAAACATCTGTGAAATGTAATGATCATATGTATAAAATAATTAGAATGATAGAAATGTATATTAAGTAAGTAAATAAATGAAATTTATATATAAATAGTAACATGTGTTCAATTTATTATACAGTCCCTTCTGCTTCTCTGAAAGACTTATTAATTCAGTGGTGTAACAACTGATTGTAAGAGCTCGTTTTAGATAAAATTTATGTGAGAATGTGCAGAAGGAGGGCTATCGTTCAATCTGTATATGGCGAACGAATGAAATGAGGGGAATATTTTATAGGAAGGTTTCGCAACTAGTTGGTGACCTGGTCATTTGGCTTGTCAAGTTGGTATGACACATTGTTATGTTCAGCTTTGGTAGAAATGTTTTGCAAAAATTTTGCGATGATTTTGTGTGATGAGGTTAGGTACGAGACTCTTATGAGAGACTTTATTCGCGATTATCTATAATAGTTTGTATAGGTGGGTGGTATGGCAGGTTGGTCCTGTAGGTTGGTCTAGTCAGTTTTGCAGGAACTTGTCTCGTCAGGTGTTAGTCTTGGGCTCAGTCAGTCTCGCCAGAAACCAGTCTTGGGTTAAATCAGTCCTTCGCTTGTATGGTTTGTCGGCATNGTTCACTTGTATGGTTTGTCGGCATGGCCCCTTGTTGTGACCATCTAGTAATGGTCATTTGTATAGAATGTGATTTTTCTCGATTTTTGGAGTTCAATACCATTGGGGTCAAGGTCAAGGTCGACAACGACCAACATCGTACCTATATCTACAGCTCCTCTGGCAGTGAATTCGATCATTGATACACTAGTGTCATCTAAGTGATGAAAAGGTAAACAAATGACAAACAAAAAAAACGAAAATGGTGGGTGGAGTGCACTCAACAGAATTTTTAAATGGTGAATGAGTAGGGGAGGGGAATATAAAGACAATAGGAATTTTTGGTGCTGGGTCAAACAAGCGCTACTAATCAACCCATAAATACACTGGTGGAGGTGATGTGAACACAAGCAATCAACCAATAGAAACATTGGTGGAGGTGTGGAGTGGAACCAACTAAACAACCAATGAGAAACATTGGTGAGGGTCGATCGTCTGCTGGACGTGGTGCTGAGGGAACCTATGGAAATGTAAGTTTTTTTAAATAAATACTTTTTATAATTTTTAATAAATTTTTCATTATTGTTTTAAATTTGTATAGCTTAAAATTTTTTTTAACATTTAAAGGAATTTTTTTTAGAATATTAAGGAAATTTAAGAATTTTTTGTAATTTTTTGGATTTATGGTTATTTAAGGCATGGGGTCAAGGTCAATGGTTTAGGTCCAAGTTCGAGGTCACATGAATTCAATATGGTGTTTGTGTTATATTATAACATGTTGACTGGTTGGCTATAGTCACCCTGTTCCTTCTAAAACAAAACATTGGAAATTTTAATTTTTTATTAATTTATAATAATAATTGTTTAGTCATAAAAAAATATTTAACAATTCTATGCAATTTTTATAATTTTGGGTTATTTGGAAATTTTTGGGTTCAACGCCATTTAAGGTCATGTACATGGTGTCAAGGTCAAGGTCAGGGATCAAGTTCATGGACATTTAACAGTGATGACGATTTGGACACGAACTGGCCTGGCAAAGGTCGATTGTGCCAGGAGCTTAGCCGACGATCCACCTGTCATCGAAACCCCATCTCCTACATGTAGATCTTTAAATAATTTATAAAATAGTTTAAAAAATTGGTTTATTTATTAATTTTTCGGGTATTTTTTATAATGTTTGTGATTTTTATACAATGTTGAAAATTTATTGGATTTTTTTTTCAAGGTTATTTAAGGTTAAGAGTACAGAGTCAAGGTCACGGGTCAAAGTCGAGGTCACCCATATTTAATATGGCGGTTGGGTGACGTCATAACATGACGGCTGGCTGGCTTCTGTCTCCTACTTACCCATTCCCTTGCGCTAGACTTTCCATTTATATATTTCTCATGTTATTTACAAAATGAAACGAAAATGTGTACAATTGTTCTAGGCTTAATTTGAAAAATAATAATATATCGGGCTGGAGTCCAGTTAAAATAGTACTGAAATTCAACAGATCCCCACAAATTAATCTGTCAACTATGGCAATTTCAAATTTAATATTCTGGTATAACGCTAAGTGTTCGAGAGACATTTTCTGCAGCCGTGATTTGAAGCACAATTTATCTTTAGTTTGATACCAGGTTACTATTAGTCGCAGCAGGACAACAAATGTTTTTATTATAAAAGTGTAATATATTCGTAAATATAACTACATTTTGGGTTTAAGAATGTTTGTGAAATAATTTTACGTTTTTATTGCGCATGTTTGTGTTGGCAGCCATCAGTATTGCAATTGCTCATTTTCATCCATAATTTTTTAACCTTGTATCCCAATCTAATAGGACCAACTAAAATAACATTGTACAGTAGATGAATAATTGGACCGTTTTGAAATACGCAAATTCAGCATCCATGGCTACGTCTTTCCAAAGGCGCTTAATATAAATAATACTATTTTTTTTAATAAACCGCTTGAAAAAATACTATAAATCATTAATTTACTATTCCATGAACTGCACAAGATGAAGGCAAATGCTCGCAAAAATTAAGGTTCTTAAACGAAAAGTTTTCTAAATTGGATGACATTAGACATTCAGTTACTGGGACGTTTGCACAACAATGACTGCTAGTTTTCCAAATTCCCTATACAATTGNGATGACATTAGACATTCAGTTACTGGGACGTTTGCACAACAATGACTGCTAGTTTTCCAAATTCCCTATACAATTGTTTGGCCTGGTATTGTAGCAGACATGCGTTTAACTCTATGGACCAGCTCCCGACCAGTGTTCGAGATGTAAGCTAGTGAGATCTGCCCATTAGTGGCAACCTCTCACAGCCAGACGGATTACATAGCGGTTGAATGGGTGAAACCATCTGACTGCGTGGTTCTTTGTCTCGGCACAAGACACACTTTGTTCAAAATATACGTCTACTTGGTTTATTCAGTTAGGCAAGTCACCACGTAAGAAAAGTAATTAACCCTAATTATTTTGTTACGCAAAACATCTTTGGGGTTCACAGCGAAATACTGGCGGAAAAATGCTGAGACCATTCAAAATATTTTGTTGTGCTATCAGAAAGAGCTGTAGTTACTTAAATATTAATAGTTTAAGTAAACGAAATACATTGCAGTAAGATAACATTTTTACAGTTCATAATTCTGCACACAGCACATTTTCTCTTTTGCATTTTTTTCTTATTACTTCTCACCAAACGTTTAGTATTGCGATTTTAATTATTAGCATTAAACAAGGAAACTGCTCCATGTTGCAGATTTACTCTAAGCTGAGGAATTGCTAGTTTTATAAAAGAAAATACACTCTCACCAAAATGTATGGTTCCTTATATAATCATAATTTAAGTAGCAAGTTTAAACATTATAGGGAATCTTTCGCAGGGTAGATGCAAAAGCAGTCATTCACATCACACCTACTTGGCACCTGTAAGTCCTATGTGATATTTGACAGCCACAAAATTAACTCTTTAGTTCACCAACTGATGTGAGAGACATAAGCGACACTTACCAGCTAAGCTCTTCAGCGCTGATCGTGGTCTAGAGGTGAGGATGGAGCAGCAACGGATGTCAGAGGTAGGAGTATGGGAGTACCCCGACACTACCCACTGGCCGATGGAAAAGTCCACCATGTTTCTTCAAATCGAAAACCGGGTTTGACCTCGCTGGAAACGGAACCCAGTTTGTCGTGTTGCGAGGCGGGTAGCCTGGCAGTAACATCACCCCAGTACCTTCCAGAGATTTTAAATGACAAATATACACTGCGCTTTACTTGGCGGGCTGGCATTCATTTTCCGAAAGCTTCGTTATGACGTTATTGTCTTGAATATAAGTGCCTTGTGAAGTCAATAAGGAAAGCAAAAGATCCTGCTTTCTTTAATATCACTATTTCGAAGCATACTCCTGCCCATGTCGATGTTTGCATTGCCATTTTGTGTTAAATTATTTTAACGAAGACAGTGCAAGGTAACTTGTAAGCATTTTGAGCTTATATGAGTGCTAATAAACATTTTCACTCCTTTTATAGATTACGAAAGAGACATAACGACCATGAGATATGAAAACCCCTACAACCACGTTAATAAACAAATATACCGATTTTGACTGCGCATAACTGCTGTGTTAAGCGAACAAGGAGGTCTCGGTTCAGGTCGCAGACACGTGCAGCAGTTAAATGAGCGCTGCAGCTCTCATCATTATATTCGGGCTATAGGAAGAAATCGTACACATTTAGGATGAATATGTGNTGCTGTGTTAAGCGAACAAGGAGGTCTCGGTTCAGGTCGCAGACGCGTGCAGCAGTTAAATGAGTGCTGCAGCTCTCATCATTATATTCGGGCTATAGGAAGAAATCGTACACATTTAGGATGAATATGTGATGTAACTCGTCAAGTTTTGAAATCTGACACTTTAAAATGTCAAGGCTGTAAGCAAACATGCCGAAATTCCTGGAACCTCTTAGTTTTATAACGCACTTCGTTGGTAAATGGCCGCCGATTGACATATTTGAGCTAGTTTTTAAGAAACTTCTACTATACGACTACTCACATGGAAAATTGCGTTGTGACATGAATGAAGAGAACAGAATTTTCTACAAAAAACTTTATGATGCACAATATCGATATTTTAATAGCTGAGAAGTTATTCACAAACAGGGATAATTTGCGCACGTGTGTACCCACATAATTAGCTATGAAAATTAGAGCGAATGAATTTAATCATTATTTTATTCTGAAGTTAAGAGAACATGGGGCATCATTAATGGCCAAATAAGTTATTTGAAGTCAACTGGTTTGTAGGCGCCAATACATAAATTATAAGAAAATTAAATCCTGGATAACGGTTTGTTTTATCTTTGTGATCAAATGTTTCGCCAGTTTGGTGCGTTTATTTTGCATAATACCTTGTGCCGCAATTACTTACATATACAGATGTACGGCGCAAGAAGCACTTTGAAAAAAATGTATCACTCTAGTAAAATGTCTGTAAACCAAGAATTGCTCTTTCTTGTATTTTCTGTATCTGCTTCCATTTATGCTTGGAAAAAGATTAACATTTATAGCGCTGATTTATGTCCAAAACAGTCTCAAGTATTTTTTAATGTATCAGTATGGAATTCTGCTTGCTATTCTTTTATGCGTAAAATGGATTTCTAAAACACTGATAAAATCTCATTTTATTCGAAAGTTCATTACAATGTGCTGCACTACAAGTTAGGCCAGAATTTGTTTAAAAAAAACATCATTTAAGTACACACTTCGGTGACACGGAGCAATATGTTAGATTATGTGCAACTTTTAGGCTGAAAATATTTCACAGTTGTTTCCGAAAGCATTCAATAGTGCCCGTGCGAAATTTTCCAATTTTATGATTTTTTACAAAACAATACATTTTTCTTTCTAGTATAGAGGGTTCGCAGTAAACTGAGAACTTTTAAAATGAACCTGCAAAAAAAAGTACTGCCCCTAACAGTATGTATTTTAACAGACATGCTGACTGGCTTGTTCCGAGTTAAGTTTGTGGTAAAAAAAGATTAGCTGTCTCATATCTTAACGTTGTGTTCTAAGCGTAACTTTTACATTTGTGGCCGCGCAATTTATTGCAAAAATGTTATCTCTGTTTTATGCAGATAAGAGTAAAAATAGTCGTATTGTTCAAACATTTACTTTTTTTATCGATACCACTGTAGCACTATATTGGCGAATGAATAAAGTAAAATGCTAATTGCAACGCTAATTTTACATACAATATATTGGAAGGATACAAACTAGGCAGAGAAGTAAACCATGGGCAAGACTTTCAAACGTGATCAACTTACCGAGAACAGCCTATGCGATAATATGTTAAGTAGGCAATGAGGACTACAATTCGTGCTGAAGGATATATGTTACGTAGAAATTTAACCAAAGTACACTTGTCACATTTCCTTCTATAACAATTTTTACATTAACTAACAAATAACGCGAGAAAAAAGAAAAATTATATCTTAGTTTTTAAAAGCAGTATCGCCTTTATTTTCTTTCCTGATTTACGGAACATGATATTTCTTTCCAACATTTAATGCTCTTTAATAAGCCTAAAATTTTGAGAACACATAGAGTCATACAAAGAGAGGTTATATGGTAAGAACCCTCGGCACTGATCGCNCTGTTATGATATTGCTATTTTGTTGGAATTTATCATAGCTGGGATATAGGGGCGAAATAATTTATTGATAAGAGTTATGTAATGAAAACTATACAAAAGAGATTTATTTAACACTACAGTGGTACGATATTATTTCAATATAAATATTAATGAATATGAACGGGGTGTGCTATACAAATATATTAAAATATTAAATAATAACATTTTATAAAGATTTAACCATCCACGTTCTAAGCAAAGCCTAATTTGAGAGTCCCCGCCTTGTTCATGATTTCGGAGGCTGATTAAGATGGCGCTGATGGAGACATATTGAATTCTTGGAGTTGAAATATCAGGGCTTATTACGATGCGTAGGCATTAGTGACATGGTGTTTCTTTTTCGTCCCAGGAAGAAACATGAATAGGCGGAGCGGAGTTTGTCTTTCTCTCTCTCCCTCTCTCTATTTCTTTCTCTCGGAAAGTTTCGCACCGCTAGTAGTAGCAGGAAAATTCCTCATTTATTCAGTTTTAGCATATTTATACTTATTACAAAAATAATAATGATTTTTGCATTTTTTATTTGCAACTGAAACGATATTGTAATGTTTGAATACTTACTGTAACTGAAGCAGGGCTTCAGGTAAGTGTGAAGTAACCGCGAATGGTGAATAACCAAGGAACAATTTTACCATTAATAGACAGTCAATGTCTGTTGAATATAGTATCAAAATAAGGACACTTATGTCAGTCTGAGTGTTGTGCGATGCGATCCAATCGAATATCATCAGACACGGCGGTGTGTCACAACACTGACGTATAATCCACATTTGCATTAATTTGATGAGTGTGTTGTTTGTTAGTGCCTCCTAGGAGTGAAAATAAGTAACCGGCACTTTTTAAGTTTTAACTTATAAGTTACCAACTTTTAACGCAAATTGCATTTCCATTTCTCCCGTTACATTCAGCACTGTCCCTGTAAATTGGTGTCTTTGGCACCTGACGACGTGTGAAACAGAATCACTTCATTCCTAAGACATCCGCGAGGAACTTGTATCCATCCTACCTTCGAAACCGCAATATCAGATTCCAACCAATGAAATGGTTCTGCCTAGAGATTCAGGTAAATCAGCAGTTGTACAAAAACCTGAAATGGCTATTATAATTAAAGACTTTCAGTGATTAAAACGAAACATTTTCTCATAATTGTTTTGCTACAAAGAGAAAACTAATTACTTTTATTTTCACAGAAAGAGTTTAAATTACTTACTCAGTGATGTGGTGCAGTGTAAAAGCACTGGACTTGTATTTGATAGGACCTGAGTTCGATTTCCTGTTCAGCCATCCTNAGTGATGTGGTGCAGTGTAAAAGCACTGGACTTGTATTTGATAGGACCTGAGTTCGATTTCCTGTTCAGCCATCCTGATTTGGGTTTTTTCTGGGTTTTCCGAAATCAGTGGAGGCAAATGTTGGGTTTGGCTCCTTATACATGTCAATGCTGTTTCATTCTTCGTTCCTTTTCTATGAGCAACTTGATCCGTCACAAATAACCTCGCAGTCGACGAAATGTTAAACCCAGCCTACCGACCTACTTAAACGTTTTTGCCGAAAATAATTTTATCTACTTTTTTGTTAACTTATATGTTTTATTAGAGCAGTGATAATAAAAGAGAATGCACAAATTCGCCTGTGCAGTCACACATGTATAATCAGTAATCTCGAATATAGGTAACCCAATAGTTTTAAATCACGTTAAGATGAACAGTGCAAAATTTATAAGAAATCGTTTNTAATCTCGAATATAGGTAACCCAATAGTTTTAAATCACGTTAAGATGAACAGTGCAAAATTTATAAGAAATCGTTTCGAATAAGTGGATTTAGAATCTTATGATATTGTCCAATTTATCCTGTGATCGTACTATGTTACAAGCAAATCCTTGAATTTCGGTATCTGTGCCAGTATATTTATATTGTGATAATGTTGCTACTTGTAAATGTACAGTCAACAAATCAAAAAAATCGCATCTTCAGAGGTCCGAATTTTATGGAAGTCCCTTCGGGTATCTTCGACAGCATGAATTTCCGCTCACTGTAATCGCAGCAATTGCATGGGCTTTGCAAGAGTCGTGGTCGTGCAGTGTCTGCAGTTCAAATCCCAGCCTGGGAATTCAAGATATTTATGATGTTTTAAAATATTGTAGCGAATCGAATAAAGAACAAAAAAAAATNTGCAAGAGTCGTGGTCGTGCAGTGTCTGCAGTTCAAATCCCAGCCTGGGAATTCAAGATATTTATGATGTTTTAAATTTTGTAGCGAATCGAATAAAGAACAAAAAAAAATCAGCATATAAAAAATAATAATTTAATGTAAATACACTACAAACTGATGTCACATCGCTCCAGTTGCATTCAATGTCATGTATTGATCGATGATGTAATGTATTTAGCTTCTCTGGTATGATCATTAATTACAGCTGGTTAAAAAAGTGNATCAGCATATAAAAAACAATAATTTAATGTAAATACACTACAAACTGATGTCACATCGCTCCAGTTGCATTCAATGGCATGTATTGATCGATGATGTAATGTATTTAGCTTCTCTGGTATGATCATTAATTACAGCTGGTTAAAAAAGTGTACATACCCCATTGTGTTGTATCTTAAGAAAAGCAAAGAGAAAACAGTAACTTAATTACATTTCCTAGTGCTACATTCGTAGGCTCTTAACTTCATGAAAGTTGTAAGCGTATTTTCATATAAATAGTTACTTTAATGTCAAAGTGAAAAAAGAAGGTAGATCAAAACTTTGATTCATATATTTTTTTATATGAACTCTTATTTAATACGATTGGTGTTACTGACTATGAAATTGTTTGTACTTTGGGAACGTTTGCGAAAATATAATGCAACTTGTAAAATCAGGCGTTCTGGTTACATAAACCATGTTTTTAATATGTTTCAAGTAATATGTAGTGTTCAGGAATCTCTTTAGATGTGAAGGTAAAAGCAACAAACTATAATATAATCTTAAAAGTATTTCACCTAAAACAGTTAACCCTTTCAGTGATGTACGCTCGACCCAAGTACAGAACTTACCAAAATATTAAACTATTTCAACACGAGCTCGTAAATTAATTTGGGACTAAACGGGTCAATAAGATATGGATGGATGACGCGCAATTGAATTAAAAAAAAAAAGTTTGAAATGTAATTTTTGTAGTATAATAATGCTCTATAGAATACAGAAAATTTGGTGCATTATAGTCTTCATCGTTATAATTATGACCCCCGTCAAAGAAGACTAAGTTTACAGATTTATAGTAGGCCTAATCGGGTGTTATGGTGTCGTCTTCGATGATGATCCCAAGTTTCTTCTGCTCATAGATGTAAACCTTACTTCAGTATGTAGTGACACTTAACATCGCGCGAATTCAGATTTGATTGTTGTGCGACACATCACCAATACTTAAGGTTTAATTTTGAGGGAAACCATCTACGAATTCCGGTCCGGAAACTGACAGCACAGCTGTCCGTTCTCTATATTCTTATGCCTCAGATGTTTTTATTCATAGTGTGGAACCTACGAGCAATTCTTCAATAGCATAATGCTCCTCTACCCAGCACGTGTTTCCTAGGACCGATTTAATGTTGCCGACTCTCTTCTTTGGCCAGCTAGGTCCCCAGACTTGCCACTTATATGAGGTATATGGAGCCGTCTGGGATAGCAGGTTCAGCCATCATTAGGAATTCAGCATATGAAGCAGTATTTGCAACAACTATGAAACAATCTTTTACAGGGGAGCAATTTACACTTTTGTGACTCCATGCCGAATCGTATTGTCAGATATGTCCCCAGTAGTGGAAAGAAGTTTGGCACGATAGAGTCTGGCATCGGAGCTCGAAGCTGTTCATTTTCCGTCATTCTGGTCGTCCAACAGCCATTTTAAATAAAAATATGTCCTTTACCCTTAAAATCGATCTTTTTTCTTCAAAATTTTAAATTTTCCCAAAATTTTTCTTTTATTCCTTAAAATTTCCCTTTTCATTTCTCTTAAATTTTTCTTTTTGCCCTAAAAAATTTTAAAGTCTCCCANCTTTTATTCCTTAAAATTTCCCTTTTCATTTCTCTTAAATTTTTCTTTTTGCCCTAAAAAATTTTAAAGTCTCCCATGTGCAAAAAAGAACCCCCTCAAAAGCCCAGAAATATCATTCCAATTCAGGGGAATCTTTTTGAGGGTGGAGCAGTGGTGGCCATATAGGTTTAATAGGCATACGGTATGCCAAATCGATACAAAGGGTCCAGGGTCCGTGGATTTAATGAGAAATTATTGGTTATTTGAGCCTTCCGTAACAAAACTATGAATTTCCACCGAATCACGAAATTACATTTAATTTAATTTGCAGAAACTATCATCCCAGTATATCTGTATTTACTTAACCCTTCCCCCCTTTCCACAAGTAGAAATGCAAACTTACGGAAAGACAAACAGAGAGAGAGAGAGGGAGAAAGAGAGAGGGAGTAACTGCGCCATTATTTGATTAAACAGTAGCGTGCAAACTGACACTCCTAATGAACGAAGCAATAGCAGTTTTGTAAGTCTAAAAATATTGTTTCTTGACTTAACCGTTTTTAAAAAGGTTATTTTTGACGCAATGCAAATATTTATTGAATGCACAGCAAGTGTGTTAGAGTATGATATATTAAAATGTTATAATATCTTGTTATATTTNTGCAAATATTTATTGAATGCACAGCAAGTGTGTTAGAGTATGATATATTAAAATGTTATAATATCTTGTTATATTTATGATCCTAACTAATATTTTAAATGCGAAAGTGTGTTTGCTTGTTTGTTTTTCCTTTTTTCAAGCCACAACGGAGCAATGGATCGGCGTGGTTTTTGTGCACAGAGATAGTTGGAGGGCTGGGATGTGACGTAGGCTACTTTTTATACCGAAAAAATATATCATTCCCTTAGGAAAAATGTATTAGTAAAAATAGCGCTCGGGCTACGATGCCGCGTCAATGTAAGTTGTTAGTATGGGGCGAAAGCACAATGTCACACAAAAAAGCGATAGATACCCTAGACCTAACTCTAGAGGATAAACGAAAGAATACAGACATTCTGGGAGCAATGACTGTATTACTGGATGTTGACTTCCGCCAAATTCCACCGGTGATTCAGAGGCGCACGCCTGCAGATGAAATCAATGCCTGTCTCAAGTCGTCAAGATTATG
Organism: Clitarchus hookeri; assembly: GCA_002778355.1. Classification (NCBI taxonomy): domain Eukaryota; kingdom Metazoa; phylum Arthropoda; class Insecta; order Phasmatodea; family Phasmatidae; genus Clitarchus; species Clitarchus hookeri. The sequence goes on from NQII01002303.1 coordinate 257,726, forward strand.
GGCAAATGGGCTAATGTCAAGAAATTCAGTTTCACGACAAATATGAGAGTGCACCTCTACAATGACGTTGATACAGGACATTATGCCGATACACTATTAAAAATTGGAAATGGGG
>NQII01002303.1:258428-270201 GCA_002778355.1 Clitarchus hookeri
TTTGTGAATGGGATAGGAGATTTAGCTTACACACTCACCGTGATGCGTTGTAGTAGATTAAGAACAAAATGCCTCACTCATTGTCTTACATTTCTTTACTTTAACTAAAATTTCTCAAAAAAATCTACTAAAACGTCTGGTATTAAAAAAAACATTAGACTATTCCTCAGTGCCACTCTTGTAGGATTAACTTGGATTATTTTATTTACTTAAACTTGGTTAAGGGAGGCAACCCACCCCCCTCCTCCCAACCACTCCACCCGACAATGCACCTACATGGCATCGAACATATTAACAATATTATTTCGCCGAGGGTGTTAAATGTGATTAGTAAGACTACTCAATTAAAATAATCACTAGGCCAGTCTGAAATAAAATCTGATGTAGTTTAAACGGACTATGCCCAGCTGTCTCACGATGAAAGAGGCAGTCTGGAAAACTGATTTAAAAATTGATGAAAGTCCCTGCTGTTAGTGAAAAACTAATCTATAATTCAAATTAGCTATCATTNGAAAACTGATTTAAAAATTGATGAAAGTCCCTGCTGTTAGTGAAAAACTAATCTATAATTCAAATTAGCTATCATCGGCGTAATGAATTTCATTATTCTGTTACAATTACACGCTTACGAATGTAAAGACGTAATAGAATAACAAAATTATTTTTTTATTCCATAAATTTTTTACTCTCACAAACAATATCGCATACAATGTATCTTTCAGTGAGCATCGTAAATGCCCTGTTCGACTGTAAGTTCACGCAATGCGCCATACACATTGTTTATTGAGTACAGCGTTGCCAAGTCGGGAATGCGAAAACTCGGGCCAAACTCAGATTCAATTCGATCCGGTTCAGTTAGCAATGTATTGGCCGTCGTTGGCAGTTGGTTGTTCTGCAGGGAATCTCGAGAAGTTGGCACGACTTAATGTGACGAAAACCTTCGCAAAAAATATATCGTGGCCCACTGGACGTTCCATGGAGCACGTCGCCGCAAACTGTTGGAAGCAATCGCGCGTGCAGGAACCGAAATGTAGTGGAATATTGTACGGATAAGTCGAAGGCTGGGCGGCGAAACAGACCGGAGAGAAGTGACTTCTAGCTACGTCAACAAACAAGTATTGCCGAAAATGGTACCTTGCTTCAATATAAAACATGAGTGGTGCANGTGACTTCTAGCTACGTCAACAAACAAGTATTGCCGAAAATGGTACCTTGCTTCAATATAAAACATGAGTGGTGCGGACAGAAATCCACGAATTTCAAGACTTCGTTTTACGTTCTGGCATTCTCCACACGTTTCTGTACACAAATTTAGTGCCTTCATTTGTTCGCAGCTGCAACTCGTTTTGTTATTAATTATCTGATCAAAGCCCTAAATCTTAATAGTTCGAGTGAAGGAACCCTGTGGCACATTGCGAATATTAAACACCTAACCTCAACAAAGTTCACCCTGACAAAGTATTAATTTTTTGTTTGCCTTCCTTCGTTTATGCCAACACACGCATAGAAGTTGGCTAACTGACTTGACCACAAGGACATTGATTCCTATGCTTTTCGTGGCTAGAAACCAGTTTCACCATATGCCCTACGTTATTCCTTAAATTACTCATTCCGTTTCCCAGTACTTATTACAGTTATAATTAAATTTAATTTACAGTTTCAGGTGTTGCAAAGAAGAAATATTTTATCAGATCTCTATACTTCAGCATGAAACATCACTTGATTGCTCATCACAAACAATATTCTGCAGGCTTTGTATTCGGCGTAGTGATATGATAAGAAAGGTACCTAGCAATGTTTACGAACAGGAGACCCACTAGGTAAATAATTGGGCACTGAGACACGCTGTCTACAATATAGTTCATTAATAATATTAACATGAATTATTTACATAATTTAGTAGACAGAAGAAATTGAATTAGTGATTAAGTGAGCATAACAACTTTTCCAATCATAAAGTATTCTGGCGTGACTATACTTGTGGCGACAATACTTGCAACCGTTAAATAGCGGTGGGTCTGCGACGGACGCTCTCGCCTCAGACGTAGGCGCCTTCTAGAAACTGAAGAACGTCATTTTCTTATTAAATTCAAAAATTCGCTGATGGCGAGCCATGTGACGTCGGAAACGTGACACTCAGGTGACGTGGTAGCAGCAGGTTGTGAAGGAGAGAAGGGGACTGTCAGTTCACGTAGGAGTGGCAGTTTGGGAAGAAATAAAGGGGACTCTCAGGTAGCGTAGTAGTTGCAGGTTGGCAAGGAGAGAAAGGAACTCTCAGATCACATGTTAACAGCAAATTGGCAAGGAAGGAATGGGAATCTCAGGTCATGTGGGAGCAGCAATTTGGGAAGGAGTTATGCACCATACTCAACTCGTTTCGCCCACATCGGCTCTTAAGATCCCTATGTGAACACCCAGCCAAATATTTCCACTCCACTCCACTCCTAAATTAACGTTTTAATATCTCATTTGAAATTAAACTAGGCAGACGGCACAAAAATTCTCAGGTTGGCAGAAGAGTATTCAAAAGATGTCCAAACCTGAGAAGCTGGACAACGGCGCCGGTCGACGAGTTTTCTCAAGTACCTCCTTTATCTCACGCCCTTGCATTCTTGCGCTGCCGCTCCAAATAAGCCTTACCTTACATAACCTCTCAACAACTCTCCATCGTCCAATTTTAAGTCCCACTAAGTAGCATAAAATAAGTTACAATTTCCTAGCGGTTTTGCCATCGACAGTCCTTGCATGTTGTCACATTATAAAAGTATATGATAAACGTGCACGAGTGTAAAGTTCACATTTTTATAATTTTAATTCGCGTAAAATTTTTATCACAATGTCTCCTGTTAAAATGCAGAAATTGCATTGCACAGATCTTTAAGATTGTGAAGGTGGAGGAGGAGGTTGAACTGAACCATGAATACCAGTCATTATCCTTCATCCTTCTGTGACGGGTTATCGGGGGAGCTGTCCAGAGTGGCCACGGCAGTTCGCTCTCAAGATGCATCAGACGTCGTGAACTCCCCCCACTCCCCGCCTACAGCACTTGTATCGAGTCCTGGGGCACTCCAGCTCATGACAGCCCCAAATATTGACTCCCTTCGTGTTACCACCAGCGCACACCTCACCACTCCACTCCCAAGAAAAAAAACCGGCCGACCGCGAACAGCATCAAGTAGCGCTGGGACATCCACACGTTGTTCCCGTCTTTCACATGGGATCATTTTCTACTCTGAAGTGGGATTACTTCTTATTTTGACGCGTGATAAATTTTTAACTGACGCTTTATTTTTGAGGAATTGTTTTTTTTTTTATTTGAAGCGGGATTGTTCCCTGCTTTGATAGGGGACTGTCCCACCTTTGACAGGAGATTGTTCCCTATTCGGATTCGTGATAGTTTCGTATTTTAACGCAGGATTTTAAATTATTTTGACACGGGAATATTTATCCCTGTGATGCAAAAATATACCCTACCTTGATTTGGGATTTTTACTTATTGTGATACGAACTTGTTCCCTTTTTGGCACAGGATTTTTTTTTGTCAGGCAGAATTGTTCTTTATTTTAATGATAGATTTTTTTTTAACTTTGGCGTGACATTGTTTCTTACTTTGATGTGGGATTGTTCCCTTATTTGTCGTTGAATCCATACTTTGAAGCCAGATTTTTCCCCTTTTTGATATCGGAATGTTTCCTACTTTGTGGCTTGATTATTCTCTATTTTGAGCAAGATTGTTCCCTATGTTGACGCGAGATTGTTCCACATTTGAAGTAGTATATTTTAAGTTTTCAAATGTATTATTCTCTATTTTGAAGGGGGATAGTTCCACATTTTGACACGGGATTGCTTCCAAATTTTACGGGGGATTGTTACCTTTTTTACTGAGTGTTGTTTCCTGATTTGACGCGGGATCAGCATGGAGGAGACTGATGGAGGCCAACACTGGAGCCTATTGCCCACGCTCAGGGACAAACTTTTTGTTCCCTCCCAGCCAAAATAATGGGTGCACCTCGACAAAACCCAGCCTTCCTTCCTTAATTGGGTAACTTCCTCTTCATTCCCCAAGTGAAGATCGGTTCTCAAGACCTCGATGTTAAGGGCCGCCCAAATCTCTCCACTTCTCACCAAGTGCAGAACATCTAGCCACAGTTACCCTTGACGGGAGGTCGGCGTGCTAATGGCATATTCACACATATTACTACAAGTCTAACATTCAAAAGCAATGCCAATTAAAAATAAACAGGATTACTGGAACGTAGGTGGCAAGTTGGTTACAACTTGGAGCCCGTTGTAATATCTTCCCATTTGTTCCATCACAACATTCTTCAGAGGTCCAAGAATTTCGAAAATTAATAGACTATTAGTCTAAATGTTTCAGTTCTATGTTTACTGGTGTAATCTAAGTTTCTTCTTTGGGTACTGTACATCTTTGATCCTTATTTAACCTACTTTATTTGGGAATGACAGTATAATGAAATCACCTTGATTTCTGTCTGAATGTTTGTCCCCGCATTGTAACTTTTTAAACCCTTAAGAGATTATAATAAAATTTTATATGAATACATTACCACTAAAAACCATCATGATGAAACCTTTTATAAAAACTCATCTTCTATACCTATAAACGTCAGGGACTGCAAACTTCTCAGTGTAAATGTATCAGTCTGCGAAGTATGCTTCCGCATACACACCAGACCGATGTTGCGCAAGTCATTTGTTTCACGCTCCCGCATCAACCGGAGCTCATCACAGATTGGTCTGTATAGCTGAGCGAAAACAGTATGGTCCAGTTGTGCGCTCAAATTCCCGAACAAATACCCCTTGCATTACCACATTCTCTCTTCACGAAGTACGTTTAAGGCAACAGGCAATGTAAAGAGCAGTAATTACCAACATATGATTACAATTACTTACTGAGGTTGTGGTTATTAAGCAGTTTTAATGAATACGCTGTTAGTTTCAATGTTGCACATATATATATTTATATTTATGTAAACATTTGCCCACTACGTTAATTGAANATTACTTACTGAGGTTGTGGTTATTAAGCAGTTTTAATGAATACGCTGTTAGTTTCAATGTTGCACATATATATATATATATATAAACATTTGCCCACTACGTTAATTGCAAAACATACTTATCATTAATTATTTTGCTGAAGTACAGTTATAAATTAGAGACAAACGGAAATGTTGCACATTTCTGCAAGAGAGCCTAATGGTCTCGTTATATCTTGCCAACTTCTCTTAATTGATATATTTAGTTGCAATAAAATTTAGGGTACTACAAAATACACTATATGAATTATCATCGTTTCATCGCTGATGATTTTGCTTCTGAAAGATTACTAGCTCAAGAGTGGTCATCATTCAAAAAAATACAATTTTGACGTAATGTTGCTTTATCAGGAAATTAGGAAACCAGCACAATTTAGTTGTTTTGCAAATAAAAGTAAATGTCTGTGAGCTAATTATGTAATATCCGTGATTAGAACAAAGGAAAATGTAATGCTAAAATTCTATATATAAATTTATACATGCACACTCCGCAAGAGTTTATTTAAGGTAACTGATAGAGCTTCCAGCTACGTACGGAAGTTTATTGAGTTCGAATTCTATCTGGTCCAGTTTTTTGTCATAGATTTAAGATGAACTGAAGTTAAATAATACCACACATCATATGTTGAATAATGTATATATATTTTAAATACCTCCATAAATATTAAAATACTTTATGACAACTATTATTGGAATATACGGTTTCCTTATTTTTTAATTCACAGACCTTGAACATAATACACAATATTTGCAAAAATTATTGCACTTGTGACCCCACCTGCTGCTGTGGTAAAACCAAATCCTCAATGGTAGAACGAGTTATGACTTGGATGTTATGTTGGCGCATTTAATGGCATCGCTTATTGACGCTGAATGAATTTGGTGTGTTTGTTAGTTATACCATTCCACTGTGTAATACTCAAAATTTTAATATACATACCGTGTTTTGAACCGCACTCATTTGCGAAACAAATTGACTACACTGACGGTGCTAAAACATTAGCATATAAGTGGGCACCGGCACAGAACACGGTAGTATGTATACAGAAAATATCAAAATGTTTTACCATACCAAGCATGTATTGCAGGAGACCAGCACTTCCAAGATGCATTTGGGATGTTGTCGTATCGACTATATCGTGGAGATAGACGGCGACGATATTGTCGGGCATGAAGGCATACAAAAGTCGAATGTTCTTCTGTGAATTATCCTACCACAACTGGCGCAACTGACCCTCCAAATCCACCATAGTTGCCACTGGTCGATGTTGCCCTCCAATCTCGTCCCACATAATCTCGATGGGTGAGAGGTCTGTGGAACTTGCTGGCCAAGGAAGCATGTTGACATCACGGAGGCAGGCAAAAATACCCATGCTATGCAAGGCCGGGCACTATCGTGCTAGAAAATGGGGTGGTCAAGCTGCACCAGGAAGGAGACCGCACATGGTCACACAATTTTCTTGACGTATCGCCGCAACGTCAGAGTTATTCTGTAACCGTCTGTATGAAAGAAATGACACCGCACACCATGACACCTCTCGTTTGGGCAGTGTGCTGCCCTAAAGCGAGGCATGGATCATTGTGCTGGCCATGGCATCTCCAGAAGTTAATACAGCGGACGTCTTTATCAAGGCAGAATCGGGATTCGTCGCTGAAAACTACTAATCGCCAGCTAACAAGATACTATGCTGCCCGTTCCCTGCAGAAGATCACACGTGCTCGGAGATGCTCAGTTCGTAATGATAGCCATTGTTAGGGATGACACAATGAAAGATCTCGCTCTGCTAGCTACCTTGATATGGAACTGTTGGGCACAGGCGTATCACAAGCTACTGTGACATTTATCTGGATGTTGCGCAGTGACGTCTGTGGAGTGCTTACAGGCGATATGAAGATAATAGGATCCTTATGTTTGTGATCTGCCCATGTAGACCCACACCTTTACGATGAGTGTGTGTACTTTTCTTATCCCACTGTGTCCAACACCAACGCACAGTGTAGGCAGTACGGTTCAAGAGGCGAGTAGGGCGCCGAAATATCCAACCATTGTCTCAGAGACCGACCATGCGGCTTCTCTCAAACATATCCTGCTGGGCAAAGGCTTGCTGAATGCGCCGTCTTGGCATGCTGCGTGTTCACTGAACTTGGCCTTGTGGCTCACACTGCTTTCACTCCTAATAATAAAGCTTTATTCGGTTTCTAGCAGCTATGAAAGACAGAGGGGCACGTATGCCCCCTAGTAGCACATCCGCGCAATCAAACTGCATTAAACGCGAATGGGACAAATGTCGGGATATTGCGATACTGAGTGGCAACCTTTGTTGTACTCTCGCAATTCGTTCATTGTGATAATTTTTTGTTCAAATGAATGTATTTGCAAAAGTAATAAAGATGATATAGTATTGTTTCTAATGTTTTGACGTTTTCATGGAAGCTTATACGTAGTTCAATGTGTGTAGTGTTGGTTGCAAAAGTGATGTCGTAAGTGTATACGAAACGGCGTTTATTTATAGAGTTGCGTCTATCCATCATATGTGACAGCCGGAACTGGATTTACGAGGTTTATGTGTTTTAAACGTTTACATTTGANAGTTGCGTCTATCCATCATATGTGACAGCCGGAACTGGATTTACGAGGTTTATGTGTTTTAAACGTTTACATTTGTTACCAGTTGAAATTACTTCGAGGTCGCGTTATGTAATATCACAAATGTTTCAAGTTTTCTTGCAAGATTGAAAAACAATTAGTCACTTGCCTTGAAGAAGCTGTGATTTGTTCGTTTTGCCACGGTTGAACATGTTGCAATAAATGGAGTCAAACCAGTNCACTTGCCTTGAAGAAGCTGTGATTTGTTCGTTTTGCCACGGTTGAACATGTTGCAATAAATGGAGTCAAACCAGTAGAACACGTAAAATAGTAATACATTAAATCTGCGTATGAAAAACGAATTGGTAAAAATATGGATTTCAGGTAAAATATACAGGTGCAAATATATCACTAAAGAAATTTGATTGAAACATAAGGGCTGGTAACACATTTTTATTAATACGACATAAAATAATGTTGTGTACTTAGTTTCATTGTTCCATACTGTACAGATTAAAGTATGCATTGTTGTTTAGTGTTTTCGCATTGGGGTTGTAGAATTAATAGGCGTGGTATTTTATCAATACAACACTGAATGGCGTGTGTGCTTCAAACAATACGTTACAGCTTAGATTTGCAGGACAGCTAAATAAACTAAATTTAAATATTTGTACGGAAAGCACAGCAACAATTTATCACTATAGAGTTGCAGTTCCGCTGTTTGAATGCAAATTCGCTATTTAAAATACACGTCTCTAGTCTCTACATTGCAAAAACAAGAATCTAATATAGTACCAATTATAAAATTACCAAATGTATTATCAACAGGGAGGTTTAAAATCACATTTCGAAAGACATTGGAGGTAACTGTATGCTGTTTATACGTGGTAATAAGTTGGTTATCGGCACCATATTTCCAATTTATCCTTAAAGTTTTTATGCTAGAAACAGCAAAATAAGTATATTATTTACGTCTTATAATAATAAAACAATATTTATGTACAAATTTTGTATGAGCTGATACGTTATGTCCATAACCGCCGACATTTCAGTTAACGTTACAATTGAATCTTTCACGTATGTTTATCGCAAAAGCTAATGTAAATTAATACTGCACAACACTGTCGTTTTCACTTGTTTATAGTATCGTACATGGAGGCGAGTAATAAACTGTCTCTTATCTGATTCCATCTCAGGGCATACAGAAATTACATTCTAAAATACGTGTGTGGGTTAAGAGTTGGTCATCGCTTTAATCGCCCGAGACTGTAGTGCATATTTAATGGAAAACTGTTCCTCCATTCTGTAAGTTAATGTGACTTTTATATTTTTTAACCAAGCCGGACGATTATTTTTAAAATTATGGGTATTCAAATTTAGAGCTCTATGTCATATCCCGGGAAATATTACAGTGATTTATACAACAATTTGGACGTTAATAGTATATAATTTAAACATTGAAATTCAAAAGCAATATTTTTAATAGTTCGCAAATTTGGAAGATAGAACTACATTTAATATAAAGCTTTTTGTTTCACCATATCTCGGAAACTACTCAACCACTTGCCACCAAATTCGGAATATAAGTGATTTAATGGTAGGCATATGTGAGAATATGCTATTTTAATAGCTGAATACTCGTTTTTATAATGTTGATCATACAACTACTTTAGCTTCATTTGTTATACCTACCACACTACTTAACCAATTTAAGAAAATATTTAAATGCTGCAAATATCTGCTTCCGAACACTAATCAAGCCAATATTTTTATATGCCGTGTTATAAGATAGTCCCGCATAAAATACATAGTTTTTATGTCATATCTTGGGAATATATCAATCGATTACTCCCAAATTTTGCTAACAGATAGTATTATGGAAGACCACATAAACAGGCTAGTTAAGTCACACACATTATTTTTCGAAATTATGGTTATGTAACATTTTAATTTAGAATGCTATAACTATGAAACCATGGAACCTATTTCAGCCTATCTGTATTTACTGACAGTATTGACGCATTCTGCGTCCCTATATTTTATTCGTCAGAACACAGGCTCTGGCGGAGTTCGCAGCCGGACGACCGCAATAAGGACTAAGGGTTTTGTGGACATGCCGGAAGAGGGACACCAGGAGCCTCGCAGCTGCTAAGGCACGCTACCAAAGGTTTCGGCACGTGCAGCTGTTCCTGCACGTGCAGACGACATCCGGAGACAACGGAAAGCACCAGGGCGCGGACACAGCCGCATTTTGCAGCTGCCCAAGGGACACTGAGATCCCACCACCAGCTGCGCCTGTCCCGGGCTTATACCGCAATAAACCATGAGAGCTTTCAGCGGACGTGCATGCGGAATGGGACGATAAACTTCCAGGCCAGAACCAAGGGACGACGCAGGCCGGCTGTGGACCACACGAGCAGCGGCCACGTGTTTTATGACCCGGAGGGACGACAAGCACCCCGGACACGTGCAGCAGAGATGGGGCAAGTTGAATATGGTGATGGACGCTACAAAACCACACGAAGGGGGGAGCAACAGGGCAGTCAGTGGAGTGACGTCGAATCAGTCAGTCGCGGATCGAGCAGTCAGTCAGTCAGCCGGAGTCAGTCGAGGATCGAGAATGCATCACGACGTCGACCTCAGTCGGAGGCCGTCAAGCGGGACGTGCGGCGGGAAGCATCCGAGAAAAGTCAGTCAGACTTCGTCGAACGCAGAGCCCTGCGTTGGACCCGGGAAGAAGGAACTTCAAAGCCAGGCGCCGAGACGCCCACCAAGTTGGAGAGCAGTTCCAAGCCGCCAGCCAAGGGAATTCAGCGCTGCAGTGTCAGATAAGTAGTTCTACACCAAGTGCGAAGAATCTTCCCCCCCCCCCCGCCCACGACGCCAGTCGCGGCGTCAAACCATACGTAGCCTACATAGGAAAAGGGAGGGAGTTTGTCTCTTGAGTTCATGTACCAGTTAACCTGTTCAAGCAACAATAAAACTCGATTATGTGAACTCACACAAAGCCAGTGTATGTTATTAGTAAATTGGACCTAGAGACAGCAGTGTCGACGTATTCCTACGCCCTATCATTATAACAATTTAACTTGTCTATAAAAAGACATTTTGTTCCACAACATTGTAAGATAGCATCACATGAAATAATAAAATGTTTGTGTCATATCTTGCTAAAAAATAATTTAATTACTACTCAATTGAGCAACCAAGTGTTTCTATGCAAGGAAATGTAAATTGGTATTGTTTACTTGATCAGACACTGATTTAAAAACGGCGGCCATATAAACAGTTTTGCTTAGTAATATATATACAAAATCATGTAAACTATTTCAACTTAACTTCGAATAGTTGCATTATCAAATACGGCACTCATATGTGTCTCTGCTGAGCCTCTTTCTCCTCCTGTTTTTTAAATAGTGCCAGATGAAAAATACAATTTTTTATATACGTTGGGAAACAATCAACCGATCTCAACCAATTTCAGGTGTAAAGTTATACTTTTTTAGTCTTTCTTAATTTATGTGACATATTATAAATAAGAAAGCCATGTAAATGTTTTAGGTTAGTGTGCCGTATATTACACATAATTTAACAGAATTTTACTTGCTAGCAGTATCGATGCTGAACATCAATATTTTTGTCCGCCATTTATAATGATATCGCCGCATTATAAAATGAGGCTTTTATGCCATATCTCGGGGACCAATCAACCGATTCTAGCCAAATTCTGCACACAAATAGAGCTACACAGATTGGAGGATAAGTAGGATTTAGGAGTTCAGCCCACAGTAAATCTAATCTGCCAAATTTTCTAACCTCTACGGATGATATTTATTAACATCACATCCTAATGAGTAATTGTGTCGAATGATGACGCTAGTCGGCGGGTTTTCTATGAGGATCCACCGTTTCTGCTACACTTGCATTCCGGTACCACTGCATTCCTCGCTTCACCATCATCAGCTCTCAAGGACCCCGGTGTTACGATACGCCCAAACCTCTACATAATCAACACCTTCCTTACGAGATAACGCTGTCCCTCAGAGAAGGGCCTATCCCTGGCGGTTATGCCAGTGCCATGGTGTGCACTGCCGGGTTATTCGGGAAAATTGTCGATGGCGGGGGG
>NQII01002303.1:270212-360869 GCA_002778355.1 Clitarchus hookeri
GGGGGGGGAGGTTAGCCTGCCCGAGACAAGAGGAGCCGAAGCTCTTTGAGATGCAAATCTCGCGTAGCTCTGGTGATGAGCGCCTGAGGGAGTGATAACGCCCGGCCCGCCACAGAAGAGTTCAGTAGCTCATTTCGAATGCCCCCGCAGTTTTCTTCGGGAATCCCCCTCCCCTTTCTGCATAACCCTTCACCAAAGCTCTTTCGCTCCACCGACAACGAAAAAGAAAAAAAAATGGCCTAAAAAATTTGGGGGTGAAGGGAAGTACTTTTCTCAAGTCTTCACCTCCCCACTTCCACCCCACGAGAACGACCAAAAGGTTTCCCTTCCAGAAGGGCACCAGGAGGCACTCGCCAAAAAGGGAATTAAATTCTATTTTCGTGTAATGTATTCGAAAAGGTCCCCGCGAGGCTTTCCGCAAGGCCACGCCAATATTTATGTAAATGAAATTATATAGATTACGCGATACGGTTCGCGAAATTAATTAAAACGTGGTTGTTATGTCTGATATCATGAACGCGGCAAACGCTTGGATGAAATTATAATTCCTTCTGGGCTGAAGGTTGAAAGTCTTAACAACTCCCAGGACATGTTCTGCAAAGGTGTTTTTCTTGTAGTCACCCACCTGCCATAGTAGTCCTCTTCCAGTTCGTGCGATGTGAACTGTTTTAGATGTTACTTGGAATAGGCATGTAAGCCACATGGGAGAAACTACCCCCACAGCAGACAGTCGTGATTGAAAAAACTGTTGAAGAAATTAAATGAATACGTAACGGGAATGGATGGGGACAAATCATTCTGGTGAAGGCTCCTAGCCTTGTAACTTTATAGGTAATTATATTTCGAAATTTTTAGATTGGCTTCGTTTGACAAGTTTGGAAACTTGTGTGCCTTGTTGGTGGATAATTAATTACTTCGGAAATCAACGTACGGAAAAGAAATACCATCCCATATGTGCATGATGTCGCAAATACAACGGAGCCTGCACAGTGGTGTCTGAGCTGAAGGGGTATGCGTGTTTTGAGAGACGTGGGTGAACACAGAAACGAGGACGATGCCGTGTATATATAAAGCGCGCACGAGACTGGACAAGGTCTTAGCCTACTGCCGTGCCGCGGGAGCATGTGCCAGGCAGGCAGACTGCACCAGCGCCTAGCGAGAGCCCTCGATCGATGTCTACGTGTCTACATAAAGAAGAGAGTTTGTAAGTGTTGAGTTCGTCGAATGTGTGTTGGGGTTTATTAANTCGATGTCTACGTGTCTACATAAAGAAGAGAGTTTGTAAGTGTTGAGTTCGTCGAATGTGTGTTGGGGTTTATTAAGAGTTTGGTTGCAAACATTTCATCATTTTCAGTCACTCAGAAATATTGTTCAGAATGTTAGATTTGTATTGAATTACTTATTGCCTTTGACGAGATCTATTTAGAGTCAATTAATAAGAATTAAAGTAGTGCTTTAACTTTTTACTTATACAGTCTTAGGTCGCATGAACTAAGGCAGTAACAATATATTTAAGCTGAAATNGTAGTGCTTTAACTTTTTACTTATACAGTCTTAGGTCGCATGAACTAAGGCAGTAACAATATATTTAAGCTGAAATACCAACTGGTGCGTTCTTATTTAAATTGGCATTTGTGAGGGAAATCTAGAATCACGACGAGAGTCTCTGGACTGCCATGGCTATGGTTACTACGGTTAAGATTATTTGTAATACGGGTTGGGTAGATCAATGTTAAAAGTGCAAAATGATTGCTTCTAGACAAGCGCTTGTGTCAGGAATGTACTAGATTTTCTCTTTTTTTTTACGTTGATAAACAGGCTAATAGCAGTAATCATAATTCAAATAAAAAATTAGTTTGTAACCAATTAAAATCTATGTCTTTTAATAATCACGTATTTTAAAAGTTTTATTGAACGTCACCTTTTGGAACACTGCGCACCTGTTGGTGGAAATTTTACTTATGCCAAACTCTCGCATAATAAATCGTGTGTTGTTCCTGACTATGAGTAGAATAAACCTTACTTCTTCCCATGTGTCTTTGGGCGGCCCTTGTTAGCGCATGCGCCTTTTCATCCCTCATTTCTCCAGCATAGAACATCAATTTAACAAAATCCCCTCAACAAGAGTTCGGCAGTGGCGACCATACACTTGTATACCTTAAACTAACCAGACCTTAAAAAACATACTATACTAGTTGAATGAGTGTTTTTGCAGTTTAAACTAACCTAGCATATTTGTGGCTCGTTTTGACATGTGCATGCGCACTAGGCACGTCCCCGACTGCCAACAGCTGCTTGTGTCCAACATTTTAACGCCTTATATTAATGTATGGTCCCTATATTTGGAACACTAAATTAATTAAATGAATAATTTTTTGTTTAATGTATATCAATTAAATAAACAAATAATTGTATTTACATTCCAATAATTTCGCTGTTTCACCTAATCAAACTGGTATAATAAGCGAGAGGAACCATGACAAGGTTATTTTACATAACGTGGAAGAGTAACAAATGCACATTACCTACAGATGAATTTACATCAGTCTGATGATTCGCGCCACTGACGACTAATGCTACTTTAGGATTTTTTATTCTTTTCAGTAAAATATTGTTTAAGGAAAAACGTAATGAGTATTCTTGAAGCAGGTTTCAACTCATGTAGCGATTAAAAGAATAATGCTCGTCGTTCTTTAGCGAAGAATACCAAACATATTAACGTATATTTTGTATCCACAACTAACATCGACATTCTACATTGCAGTTATATCGTGTGGTTCACTGTTTTCTATGTCATAATTTTAGAATTAAATTTAATAAACAATTTGTTTATTAAAGAAAATTANTCGTGTGGTTCACTGTTTTCTATGTCATAATTTTAGAATTAAATTTAATAAACAATTTGTTTATTAAAGAAAATTAAGTTATAGTTTGTTTCCGGTTAAATCTGTTCGTTTAGAAACACTAATTGAGATTTACTTTCCTGCTAATTTTGTATCCTTTCTCCGTGTGTAAAATAAGCATTGCAATGGACCCAGCCACTTTATTCATACACCTGTGAAATTTATGAGAATATACTAATTATTATNTCGTGTGGTTCACTGTTTTCTATGTCATAATTTTAGAATTAAATTTAATAAACAATTTGTTTATTAAAGAAAATTTAGTTATAGTTTGTTTCCGGTTAAATCTGTTCGTTTAGAAACACTAATTGAGATTTACTTTCCTGCTAATTTTGTATCCTTTCTCCGTGTATAAAATAAGCATTGCAATGGACCCAGCCACTTTATTCATACACCTGTGAAATTTATGAGAATATACTAATTATTATNTAAAATAAGCATTGCAATGGACCCAGCCACTTTATTCATACACCTGTGAAATTTATGAGAATATACTAATTATTATCTTATTATTAAACTTACGTGTACAAAACAAACAGAAACTGAATTATGTCATTCGTAATTTATGAGTGTTACGCTTTCAATGCAACGCTGAGATATGTAAATAATTTTCTGTCATCACTGCTAAATGTACAAGGAGTAAGTGTCAGTTAAAATACATGCCCGTAATGACAGTGATTTCTTCAAAATTCAATAGAAACAGAGTTAATTTTAACGATAACATGCTAATAATTAGCTGCACCGATCGTCAAATAAATAAAAAGAAATCGAATCCTGTCCGTGTGAACTTTGGAATTGGTTGTAAATAAACTACGTTATTTTTAAACTATTAGAATTCTGTTACTGTGAAATTCTGCAAGATTACGATGATTCTAGATTAGCAACTTTCACTGATGCTTAGTTTAACACATAGAGGTGTGAAAATTACACGAGAGCTGCTTTATAATTTATGGAATGAGACCACTGTTTAGTAGTTCAAGTGAGTAAAAGGTTTAGTACGGTTTTTCTTTTCGAAATAGCAACTTCGGATGTGACAGCTTTCAGTATCTGATCCGAGACTAAATTTACTTATTTTTAGGATCCATAGAAGTGTAGTGTCTAGACAACTCACCTCCCACCAAGGCGATCTGGGTCCGATTCCCGGGGGTAACTGCCGGATTTTCGTATATGTGGGAATCGTGATGAACGATGCCGCTGGTTGGCGAGTTTTCTCGGGGATCTCCATTTCCCTGGCCCTTTTATTCCGGTGCTGCTATATACTCACCTAGTACCACCCTCATTGGCTCTCAAGACCTTGATGTTAAGAGCCGCCGAAATATCTTCACTTACTTTACGTATTACTGGCTCTTAAAATATTTTCATGTGAATGACACTACCTAAAATAAAATGCAAAACATTAACATGATAACTTTCTTGCTAATAATAATATACCCTTCTCATCTGCTATTGGAATACAGAGAGCAGTTCAAATTTATAGCGAGAAAAAAAAACCTACTTTTGTGCATTGGCTTTATTGAAATAAAAAACACGCAACAAGAAGTATAAAACAGTACAAAATCGTATAAAATAGGCGCAGTGTTTCCTGTCTACAATATTTTAGAACAGATCTCGTATCTGTTTAATTGCGAAATAAATTTGAGACCACTTCTAAAACCAAGGAAAATCGCAAAATATTTTTCTGAAAATATATTTTCCGAAATTAAAACTGTTGCTTGTTTTAGTAATTGATTATACAGTTTGATCTGACTTAGTTGTTCGTAGACTAATAGGCCCTAACTAGCGCTCACAGAATTCTTACTAACCATGTCGAATTCATTCCAGACGAGACCCCATAGTGAAAGAAAAATATGCCAACCTATGAAGCAGTCAACTCGACCAGCAATAATCGCTATTCCTAGCTCTCACCCAGTTCGGATGAGCAACTCACAATTTGGGTATCCCAAAACTAAACATAGATATTACGCGCCTAGAATGTTCATACATGAAACATTAAGTATGAAATCCCAAGCACAAAATGGTCGATGTTTCTATGCATTTGTGAAATATCCTCTCGTTATCTCACAATATTTAATAACTTTATTTATTCATTTTCATGGCAAAAATGAAGAAATAATATTGGCGAATATTAAGAAGCTTTCATTTCACAGAATAATTTAATGTAACACACGTATTCATATGCTTACTTATAATTTACACCTTTGTTGAACTCTTAGTGTATAATCTTGAGGTGTACCACAGAATGTACAATTACATGCTCTGAGATGCGTATGCGAAGGTCGTCCGTTTATGTTAGCAGTCAGCGTCTAATTGTTTAAAAATGTCGTATCTGCGAACTAACCTCACATTTAACAGGCACAGGGATTAGTTAACATTTAACCTTAATGGTCTGGCAAGCGCAATGCTTTGGTATGGGCCGGTTGGTAAATGATTTTCCACCAAGTTTGTGAAAAATTTGGCAATTTTTCTGGCGAATGCTATTAGAATCTGGGTTTAAAGTGGGTTAATTCGGCTCTTAAAAATTTCATATTATGTACTCATACAGTGGCAAAGAATGTCTGAGCTGAACATGCATGTACACGTGGTGTAAACAGACTCAGAGAGGACGTCCACTTCCAAAGAGTGAACAGCGTGTAATGACCACCCTCTATCACCAACTTCGCTTGTTAGAAAAGTTGTTGGAGGCACGAAGATTCAACAGTGGGTTTCTCCTTCGCTAATTGTTTGAAGTTCAAAAATAACATTACTTAGGACAAGTGCCAAAAGAGGTTACAAATGGCTCGTTTTCGAGAGAAACCGGGTTCGAATTCCGGTAAAGCCGTCCTGGATTCAGGTGTCCAGGGTTTTCATTAATCCCTCCAGACAAATGCCTGAAGCGTTCGTTAATACAGGCCGTGGTGTATTCCTTTACCGTTACTAATTTTCCATTAAGTTATAGTTATATGTATTTACCTATAAGCTAATTGTTATAATAAATAATATTTATTTTTGTAAAGGTCAATAAGATGTATAAAAATTTCATAGTTCCTTTTTGCACAAAAGTATGCATTGAGTGTAAATATTATGTAATTGTGTCCTTTACATTAGTACGAAAGCCACATCTTATCCCCTCAACCTCCGATACACCTTTCACGCAACTATGGTGTGTAGAAATGCGCGAAGAAAACGAAAGAAAAGCGAGCCCCCATTTAATTAGCCGTGCCCCACCTCGGGTCCGCCACCATTACACACTGAATGTCTCCCACGCCACCAGGAATCGCTAGCTACTTGTTTCTCCAGCGGCGTAATGAGGGAGAAAATCCTAATACCGTAAAGGAGTGGCATCGTTAGCTAGGAGAGGGGAGCGAGGGGGAGGCCCGATTCAACCCCTGGTGAATAATAACAGACATTCACGACAACGACACGAGGGAGGACGGACCTGCGCGAGACGTGTGGAAGGTGGACTGGCGCGGGGGGAGGGGGAGGGAGGACAGGGGAAATGAGAAACAGCAGCCGTCTCCCACTTGAACACACGAACGCGATAAGAGATTACTTTCTCTCTAACGATTCAGGTCACGGAATTATTTTAATGAAATTTCCCTCACGGGAATTTGGAAAAGAATACTTTCCCTCATCCGAGCAGCTCCTCTGTATACAGTTATTGGTCTTGTTTCTTTTTCACATGCCTGTGTCCTTTTAATTCAAAACATCTGGGAATGATCGCAGGGACTTCTGAGATACTCTTTCAGTTTTTTATCATCATTCTCTGACAGTGAAGGCTTCTTTGTTACGATTGGAATTAAGTAAATATGCTAGATTTTGTTGAGTTTTATAGATGGCAGATCACATTGTGTACGTTATACATTTTGGGAAAAATAAAATGTTAAAATANCTTTCAGTTTTTTATCATCATTCTCTGACAGTGAAGGCTTCTTTGTTACGATTGGAATTAAGTAAATATGCTAGATATTGTTGAGTATTTATAGATGGCAGATAACATTGTGTACGTTATACATTTTGGGAAAAATAAAATGTTAAAAGAATTTTTTTAAATACGAATACGTGATAAAAAATTTTTGGCGCGAAAATTATGTAAACATAAGAATTGCCTAATAGTTTTATCATTTGTGTGTACTGCAGAGAGGATAAATTATTGGAGTTTAAGAAACGTATGTTATTTGCACATGTGTTAATATAACTCTGCATGTTAGACTCACTATGCAATATACTGTACTCACGATGAACAACTATCACTCAGGTGGGTGAATTCTGTGTGGCCGAGTAGAACAGGAAAACCATTTACGACTGTAGCAGCAGGCAACAAACAAACGACTTGTAAGTAGGTAGATGATTGTGAATTTTCCTTAGAGACGCAACGCCGTATACACGTATTCTGTATATACTAAAGGGAATTTATTTATAAGTCTCTCAATTAAAATACTTTACAGAATCTCGCAGATTATAGTAATAACATTTTATTCATTCCTTTTTTTTAGGTGTCATAGTTAAATTATCTCGGCAGGAGACAGTCTTTAATGAAATTAGTATCTGCAATGCATGCATTTCCCCATAGACCAGGCAACACTGCGTATGTGTCAAGAAGCATCTGAGAAACTAATACACTTTTTAACCCTTCCTCTGCTGGTAGAGACCATACTTACTACTTCTTATTAAAGTCTCTTCCCACAAGCAAGGAACGTGATTGAGACGAAGCAGGCGTGGAGTTGAGAGATTTGGGCGGCTCTTAACAATGAGATCGTGAGAGCCGATAAGGATGAAATTAGGCGAGATAGGAGCACCTCCGGAATGCACGTGTGGGGGAAACAGAAAATCCCCAAGAAAACCCACCGACTAGCGACATCGTCCAGCACGATACCCACTTGCAAAAATCCGGAGCGACCCGGTTCGCCCTGGTGAGAGGCGAGCAGTCTAACCACTCAGCTACAATCAACCCGAAATAGGCGTGGAGAATATAAGGGTTTCTCAGGAGCTGTGTAACACCCTAGTGGTGTTTTCACGACTTGTAGGACGTGTACACTACAAAAGTACTAATGTGCCACTCCAAACTCACTTCTGCGGTCAACTCTTGTGCAATTTCTAACGACATGTTCACTTGTAACGTATCGGAAAGATTTTGTATGGAAAAAGTACAATACAAGGCTATTTGAATTATTTCATATAGTTATTACGTTTCTCTGTAAGAAAATAAGTCAAGGATGTGATGAGGGAAACAAGAAAGACTTCAAATTTTAGTGACATAGCTGCATATTATAGGATTAATAATCACTGCATGTGAAAAAATAGGGAGAAAAATAGAATTCATAATCTGCAACACTCTCAGAGAAAATTCCGTTTTGTATATGAGATACACCACAATCATCACAGAACGGTTCACTCACTGAAAAGAGACGTGTCTGTGAATCAGATTTTACTTTCACGGTATTTGCTGCTTTCTTGCTGATCCAATAATTTAATGATGATATAATCATGTGCATTTTTTTTCGCTACTTCCTGCTCCCAGTCATGTAGGCTTATCTATTTTGAATATTCCCCAGCTTTTCGCTACTAGTCCGTAGTCCTTTCACAAACTGCTTTTTTGTAGAATCTTTAGCACATTTTCTGTGGAAAAGAGAAAGAGGGTATTAATAATCAAATTTTTCCGATGAAATTGTGTCCATAAAAATCAATTATGTTACATAAGTAGATGGTATGGTGGCTTTTACTGTGTTTAGTAGACAGTAAACTGTGACTTGAGAGATCCCGCAATTTTTTATAATTTATCTTTATTGAAATAAATGGTGCAAGGGACATTTGGTGAAACAGCCTCTGTGTTGTGGAAATACAGGAAATCGATATTTACTCACATGCATTGTTTAATTGTGCAGTTTTTCCATTGCAATAATGGACACAGCAAATATTTTGACAAGTTTGTCTTCATAACATGAGATGAAAACTTTGGAATCAATTACATTAAGGTTGTCACCGCCTTCCTCGACTTTAAAGCCCACAGCACACAATAAGCAAACCCCTTTAGACATTTTTGCTCCCAGCTTCAGTTTCTTGCAGACCCTCGAGTATAAGAGGTATACAACACTTCCACATCATTAAACATCTTCCCGTACGACGTATTAGCCTGTGTTGAAACCAAGGGTTGCCATCATGAACCGGTAGAAGGAAACGGCTAATGTAATTGCACCACCTGCATTTCTATCAATATTTTTCTACTTTGCAACATTTCCTAACACTGCGAAGTGCCAGAGATGTAAGCTGTGCTAAGTGTTCAGTATTCTAACATTTGTATAATAGTCACTTACCTGCCGAAACGTGTGAGGCAATTATAACCTAACTTTATATGCGATGGGACACATAATATCCACAATGGGAGAATTTTTCCCCTTGTGGCTCTGCATCCCCTTTCCAGGCAAATGCGTATGAAGATTTGTAATACTAGTTTTTCATATTTTCTATCGTTGAAACGAAATGTGTTACCCTACAACTGGCACAGAGATTATGGCCTGCACGTTTCAAGGCATTGTAGAACAAATTATTTACTATTATTTAATTGCGTCATACACTCTATAGAAATCACAAAACTAGCTCAATTCCTTAAATTAGGTAAATTACTTTGGAACAGAGTACCGTGAGTTGAGCTATGTTTAGCTGATAAAATTGGTGTGTGTATTTTCAAACGTGGAATAAGAGAAAAAACTTTGCGCAATTTTAATTTGTCTCTAGCCCTGAATTTTATATAATGAACTTTTTCTAAGCATTTAATAATATGATTTGAAATAATACTTTCCGATTTCTTGGTTTCATTTTGTCTAAATGTTTTTTTTGTATGTTTCGAAAAAAAATTGCGTTATTGACAGGTATCTATGCAACCCTTCAACATTAAAATAAAACATAAAATATAAAATAAGCATTGTTCAATGAAGGAAACGAAAATGCGTTCTTACACACATTAATTTTCTACAACCCAGAGTTGAAACACGAGTGTGATCACAGGGTATTGAAATTATAAACACCCAGTGTCTGCACATGAAACGAAAACCAGTCGGCTAGGCGACTTTTTAAAATAAACATTTTATTTATTACAGTTATCCTATTAAAGTGTATCATACTTGCTGCAAATATAGGTCATTGTGACGATCACAGCTACCAGGGTACCAGGTGTTTCAAAAATGTTTCCCTACATCTATGATACACCACAATAGAACCAGTGGCGAAACGTGGGGTTTTTAAAATGAAAACGGTGGTTAAGCGAGGACCGTGCACTGCTATGCAGAGTCCGTAATCCTTGTGGAATACTAATGTTATGGCAAGGCTTTGTTTAACACAAAGCCTTGCCATAACATTAGTACAGCCGTGAATAAATGCAGCTAACTTTGCAACCCGTAACCACTATGGTTACAAGCAAAGCGTTTAGACTTTGCGTAGAGATGATACTTGCAGACTTGAGAGTGTTAGTCATGTATGTAGGTGATGTTTGGTGGCCGGTGAGTCAGCAGCGGATTAAAACGCACAGCAGCGGGAAAGAATAACGGACTGCGAGCGGGGGTTGTACGTGGGTTCGATGGTGCTGGAGGGGGCAAGGAGGTGAGACGTAGTGCTTCTCGGCCCATCCTCTGCACCCTCACGGGGGTAACATCTTCATCTACCGTGAGTGACTGCGCACCCCCTTCCACTCGCCGTATCCTACCCCTGCGGCACGGCCGGGCGATCTTCGGAGGCGCCGGTAGACGCCTAACGACGCCCGTCCCTCCACTGCGCTACTCCTTCCATTATTCAGGCGCGCATCGCGTAGGATGCGCCAATCTACCTGAGTGGACGGCCTCCGCCATTTTCCCCCAACACACCTCACGACCCTCGACTCCTCCTCCTGCTGCCGTAATTTCCCTCGCAAAAACGCGGAACGCCGCTTGTGTCCGAGCAGTCGGCGTGTGGTTATCAACCTCGACACACACTACATTCTGCCACTAATTAAGTTCCGAGTTTAAGTATTGCAATCACTGCACTTGTGTCAGGCAGTTTTGTCGCAACCGGTCAACAACAACGTTTTGCCTGCTCGATTATACTGGCGATAACCTTTAATGTCGACGAGGTGTGTAGAAAACTCCACAAAATCGATTATCCACAAGGAAGACTGGGCACTGTTCCATCGCTGTGTACAGTACCTGTCGTAAGTATGTAGTTTTACCGAGAAATGTGCGGTACAACCTTGGACTATCATTCTGGAGAACTTGAGACTCTGATCCAGCCATCCTGATTTATATTTTCTGTGGATTCCCGAAATAACTACAGTCAAATGCTGAGATAGTGAACAAAAAATGCCATTCTAGCAGTAGTTATTCTGAAATAAATTCGACACATAGAACACGCATGCCTGTACAAATGCTTTCAAAAGAAGGAAATTATTATTTTCGAATTGCATTCTAGCAAATAAAAGGCCCGACAACGACAGGAAACGAAGTTGCATTAATACGTATAGCAACACACCCGCCTCCTTTTTTTCGAATATTTCACAGTAAATAATTTTTTCTTGCGATATAACCACACGTATTGGCAGTGCACTTTTCTCTTTTCTCCAGTGAAACTAGGGGCCTTGGTGGTGTAGAAGTTAGATAACTTGCCTCCCACCTAGGCGAACCGGGTTCGATTCCCGGCGGGGTCGCTCCCGGATTTTCGCACGTGGGAATCGTGCCGGACGATGCCGTTGGTCTGCGGGTTTTCTCGGGGATATCCCGTTACCTCCACCCGTGCATTCCAGCGCTGCTCAATACTCCCTACACTTCAGCCTCACCAGCTCTCAAGACCTCGATGTTTAAGAGCCTCTCAAATCTCTCCCCTCTTCCACTCCATTGAAACTTACAGGTAAACACTGGATGCATGTTCACGCGATCGTTGTTTAACCTAAGAAATTAGTGATTAAAAGTGCATGTAAGATAGGTAGGGAGTGACGTCTCATCGAAAGGAAGGTCATTAGAAACTGAGCAAGTTGCTCTGAGAAAACGGAATGGGAACGAAAGCAGCCATTGAAGAAAACATTGACATAACTCATGCGAATACTACTGTCAAAGTCGCACGGTCAACAGTAGAAGTATACGAATATCTCAAAGCTATTACTTACACGAAAAGTATTCTTAAATCAAAACTATCCTTGTCTTAGAGAGGAAAACGTTTCAGACTTTCGATTAGCCACAAAGCAGACTGGGCACTAACGCCTTGCTCTGTACACCACCGATCATCAGTATCAATCTTTTGGGTGCGTGCTCAGAATACGAAAGAATCTATATACACTATATTTAGTCTACGATTCCGACATGCTGCGGGCTAGGTATGCCATGTTTCTATCGTATGCGCCTGGAGTTCGTGGTTTAAGCGGCAGTTTCACTTCTGTTATAGCATTTGGGGAGTTCGGTTTTCCACCACCACATTGGGTCCTGGTTTTCAACGATATATGCACATCTATGATGTCACCCTGTGATTAAGTTATTAATTAAAAATTTTCCGTATTTCCTTAAGAAGTGAAATTATAAATTAAACACAGCAATTACTCATTATGGTTGCCCAGAAGCCGAAAGTCGGTTTGCTATTGTTCGTCTCACATTTGTCAACGTCCCAACGACGCGCGATTTGGTCCATTTCTCTGCTCTTAATGTAGACCTATCAGGCGAATCTCTGGGCTTTTGAGAGTATAATTAATGTACTCAATAAAACTGCAGACATCGTGCTCCCGCGAGACACCCCCGACTTCGCAGGGTGACTCTGACAACGGTACAAACCACACAGGCGTCGCGTCCTCGAGAGAAGCCACCGGCCTAGACAAGTGAATCTCCTGACGCAAGTGCTGAGAACACAACCGGCTTCCCAACACCGCGGAAAAACGTCTCAACCAATCAGGTGCTCGCATTACGAACAATAGCGAATATGCTTGTCCGTCTCGGGTGCCCCGTTTATTGAAACTCAGTTAAATTTTAACATGGTTGCATTAATATACTTATCTACATACATATCAAACAGTTTTATTATAACACCAATAGTTGTATTAACTTTTCATGTATCTACAGAGGCCCTGGTTTACCCCGCCTTCTAGGCGTGTATATTCACCCTTCACGCGTACCTGAGAAAGCTAACCTCCTTTTTCCTGTCCCAAGAAAGTCACAGATAGCGAACCTCCACAAAAGGCAGCTGGTTGACGCCCATGACTCTGACAATTACGGCCCATTCCTTCTTTCCTCGTCCTCTTTCATATGACATATTAAGATTGAAACTATATATTTAACATTGCAACAAATACACCTACCACACATTGCTAACCATTACAAATAAATGGGAATGTGTATCAAGTATCTATGAAAATTGTAACAAAAGTTATATATATAAATTATATATTCTGTTAACTATATCACACTACTACACAAAATGGCCTGTCTCATATTTTGTGGTGTAACAAATAAAAACTTTTGTTAGGTCTAGTTACAACATTTTGTAAATATTCATCGGGGACTGTACGTGTAAAAAATAANACAAATAAAAACTTTTGTTAGGTCTAGTTACAACATTTTGTAAATATTCATCGGGGACTGTACGTGTAAAAAATAATAGATATCTTTATTCCTTATCTTGGCACGTACTACCATTCTAGCAGTACTCATTACGTAATTGATTTTTGGTGATGAACATGATTGTTTATATCTTAGTTCTAAAACAAGAAATAATTATATATATATATATATATATATAATACTGATAAAAGTNATGATTGTTTATATCTTAGTTCTAAAACAAGAAATAATTATATATATATATATATATATATAATACTGATAAAAGAACAATTTGACTTGTTAAATACCTTTGATTTTGAGATCTCCTGAACGCCAATTAAATAAAGAAAAAAAAATTTAATGCTTGAAATACTTTTACAGATTTGAATTTATCCTTATTACCATAAAAATTCATTAGAGAAAGAATAGAGGTATCTTAAAGCAATTATTTACATGTAGAGTGTTCTTAACACAAATCCTATCCACGTAGTTTGAGATATTATTAGCAGAGAACCAGTTCTATTTTGGGACACGGAGACTGGTTTTGCACAGCTAGTATTATCACTCTTCTCCATGTTCTCTCTAGTGTCGGAATGCCGTAGGCCAGTTAGCGTTCTCGCCAGCCAGAATTCTTCGCTGCACCCATTAGCCAATAAAACACAACGCCGGCTCCACAGCCTCACGCAACCATTTGAAGAATGGGCACGCCTGCATCAAAGGAACCGCCACACAGTTTCACGTCTGAATGCTTATTTACTCTGATATCGTGCGAAATCTTCGCCAAGCATTGTTTCCCTCTGTAACACATCCACACCTCGCCACTGAAGTGTGGGGATTAACTAGGGACATGCAAAATTCGCGTTATTTTCTGGCACCACGTTGGACTCCAAGACTTTATACGCCCATTATTTAAATACTCCTATTGGCCAACGAATTGTGTCCCTCCTTACCCCCTGATGGATTTTCGTGCCACTAACAAAGATTCAATCTCAGAGTGACAGAGTCACCAATAACCTTTACGAGCTCACTGAAATAAATTATTGCTTCCTGCCAATGAACTCGTGGATTGTTCTTAAGCAGGTATATGATAATGAAGCCGAACCCGTCCCCAAAAAATAACGAGAACTTTGCAGGTCTCTAGGAAATTCTCACAGTGTTAAGAGACTGACGGTGACTGGAGATCTTCCCGCTATCGACATTTCGAATATTCCGGTCAAATGTGCTCGCCAGCCTTCCCCTCCCCACGACCAGGGCTATGATCCGGGAAACGGCTCGAGGCGGACTTATGTGGACGAGTCTCCCCAGCACGTGATACGCCGGTGGGCGCGTGACCACAATGCGAACGCCAATTCCTGTTTTCACCCGTCCACCACCAGGATCGCTGCCGGCGCCGAAGAATAATTTATCGCCTTCAGGGGCTCACCTGCTCCCGGGGCGTCAGGCCTCTCGTGCAGACGTTCTGCGAGCCTGCTGCATACACCAACCCACGCACAAACACGCATGCACACACACGTACATCAGACCACAGAGTCGATAAGTGCACAGAAGCAAAATGGCTTGGTGGTTCCTTTGATATGGACGTACCGAATACTTTGACTAGACGCGCGAAGCTCTGGGAGAGGATTTTTTGTCTGATTGGATACTGCGTGCTGCGAAAAGAACCGTATTGGCAAGGCTGTCCGCTGGCAAGTCAGTGAGAAGCGCTGGTTGGCGTACGGTGTCCCAACATTTTGCTGGCAGGTGACGCTATTTTACTGGCATGCGCGGCTGGAGTAGCGGAGTAAGCGGCTGTTTCACCTCTCTGTTCTTAAGATTCTCTGTGATCAGATCACCATACACGAACACTAGAGAAGCTGTCGCTACGGGTCAAACTTTGTTACGAAGGTAGACATCATAATAGAATATGTTATCTGCACGTGTGTCATTGGAACTTCGCTCACGAGTCACGCCCTGAAGTACTTTGAGCCAACAGTAAACCTTTAGACTCCAGTGGCCTAATTCCGTGGGAAGAGTTCGGACTAAAGTAGCAGCCAAATCATATAGAAGAATATGAAAACTCGCACGGTGCGTCGTTATAAGGTGAAGTGTTTCCGTTTGAAAAAGACACGCCTTTACTTAAAATATGAGCTTTTATAGACAACCGTATTTAATTATGGGTAGTAAATTACTGCCTATAAAAATTTTGCTGACTTGGTTTTCAAACCACTTTCAGTCACAGTGTTATATATCGGGGACGTTGCATTTAAAGAGACTTTGATTGTCCAAACTCTACACACCGGAAAACAGCGATCAGTAGTGGTAGTCCCTCGCATGTTGGAGGTAACACTAACTGCTGAAACTATAGTCTTTTCGCGGGATCTTTATAGTTTCTGAATAAGATTATTTAAATTTTACCCCAAGTAACACGTATCATATTATCTGTGTTTTATACTTCATCTCTATCTCTCTCTCTCTCTCTCTCTCTCTATATATATATATATATATATAAACATATGAACCTTCATTTCTGTTAACGAAAATTTTGGAGACAAAAGGAATTTTTTTTTATTTGTATGAATGAGGGACAGATGACAAATCCATAGATAGAATATGGATTGATGATGGATTGAAAGATTGGACAAAAGATTGATGGGAAGATTGGACGATTGATTGCGTAGCGGATTGTAATTGTGATTGATCGAAGGATTTGGATTGATTGAAGTATTAGCATGTATTGCTGTTCAATAAGAGCATGGAAAAAAGGACGGTTTATCACTATCGCNTTTGGATTGATTGAAGTATTAGCATGTATTGCTGTTCAATAAGAGCATGGAAAAAAGGACGGTTTATCACTATCGTGCAATCAAAGTCTCAACGCCCTAGCANATTTGGATTGATTGAAGTATTAGCATGTATTGCTGTTCAATAAGAGCATGGAAAAAAGGACGGTTTATCACTATCGCGCAATCAAAGTCTCAACGCCCTAGGACTATTGGTATATCAATTAATGCCAAGTATGTATATAAAATTGTTGGTCAATGCTGATCCATATCACGATTATATCATACCTGTGCAGCGAGTCGTTACTCACATGATGGGGCTTGGTTTACTATATACATAAAACATTTCTGACTAGTATATTTATGCCTACAAAACAGTCAAGGTAGTGAACAATTTACAGATTTCTACATCATGTATTAATTCAACTTCTATAGAGAAGGCCGGAATTGTATTTGAGAGACTTTTGTATTCTTCTGCAATATACTGTGTATAATTTTGGTAGAAATATAAAAAAATTATATTTTATATCAGATAATAAGTACAAATTTACGATTTGACATGCCCTATGCCTATAAAAACAATATTCCTACCATAAAAACATATGCTTGAAGTGATGGTGGGTGTAACTGCTGAGCGCCTTCGGATGTGTTCGACAGTCTCGTGTTGGAGGCTTTCGAGCACCCCCTGAGTGAGCCGACGACTGCCGAGCTCGTTCTAGTCGATGTTCAGTAGATGGCTCTCAGCCACAGCCTCACAGTTACCATTTAATATACATTGTCCCCGTAGAAACATACGTACACTACTTAAATATATTTAATTATATATATATTTTTAAGAACTGCTTACATTCAGGTCAATGCATTTATGAACGCGTTTCTGAACAAGACCGGTTACTCGGCGGAGGTCATAAAGACGTTATTGTTTTGGGTATGCGCACCTGCTATACAAACGGTATTTTCATTACTCGTCCTTCTCTTTCAAAGCTCTGTCTTCTCTTCCAACGATTCTACCAGCGTCACATAAGTGAGGAAAGTAAAGCCATTCTTTCGTCATCCCAAAAATATGTAACAAAAATTAACAAAGCAATATCTCAGAAAAAGTAAATAATATGCATAAAGATTAAATTTGTTGCTTATAATAGTATATATCATTGCAGGTATAAAACTCTGAATCTCTGTTTTCGTAGATTACTAAATATATAATTTTCCGCGTGGTTCGGGGCGTTTGCTACGACACAGCATAACTGTGCCGAGCTTTTCTGAGGTTTACTGCGGAAACGATAATAGCACGTGGTTCGCATACATAGTGACAATTTGTGACCAAGGACAAGTTGAGTTTGCAAACGTGGATTGTATTGCAACATAGGATGCGTATGAGGAGTTCCGTCCGAAGATGTACTTCTGGGCGTCTCTCGGTGTTGGCCGTTTCTCTATAGGAATGAGCTGCCCTCGAAAGCTGGAGTGCCGGCGGGTGTCGGAGACCGTGAGTTTTCCGTCATGTAGCTTCAGAGCTAGATTCAGGTTAGTTTAGTTTAACCTTAAGAAAACTCATACGCTTGAGTTTTTTTTCTAGTCCTGCTCGGGACTTAACCTCGAGGAGTGGGTTCAAGGGACTTGTAATTGCCTAGGCATCTTAAGTTTCACTTGTGTCGTAATGGTGAACGAAATAGGAAACATCTCCGAGAAATAAAATGGAAAGTAAAATATTTTCACGTTTCTTGCACGTGCAGGAGAACACAAGTTGACTATCACCAGTGACTTCTGGCTCCAAATCAGGGTTTATTCAAAAATCTTTTATATTGCTCAATATATTTTCATCAAACGCACATGTGTGTAATGCACACCCNAATCAGGGTTTATTCAAAAATCTTTTATATTGCTCAATATATTTTCATCAAACGCACATGTGTGTAATGCACACCCGATATCTGCGAGATTAAACAACTTTATAAGGAAAGGGAGCGTTACTGAAGAATCCTGGAACTAATTCAATTGTGAANGATATCTGCGAGATTAAACAACTTTATAAGGAAAGGGAGCGTTACTGAAGAATCCTGGAACTAATTCAATTGTGAACGTCGAGAGGGGGTTAGTGGGAGGAGGGGACCAAGGCAATTATTGCGCCACACCGAGTAGAGTACAAATGAAACTATTAAGCGTGGTAACCACTTTTCGCTTAAAGACCGTGAGGTATTCAAAGCCACCCACTTTTGCTGATGAGTTGAGTTGAGAGATTTGGGTGGCTCTTGACATCAAGGTCTCGAGAGCCGATAAGGATGAAATGAGGTGAGAACGGAGAAGCGCTGGAATGCAAGAATTGAGGAAACGGAAGATCCCTGAGAAAAGCCACTGACCAGTGGCATCGTCTGGCACGATTCCCACTTTCAAAAATCCGGGAGTGGCCCGACAGAGTATTAAACCCTGTTCGGCTTGGTGGGAGGCGAGCAGTCTAATTGTCCAATACCATGGCCCCTTACAACGAAAGAATACTGCATTCTGTAGATATATATGTTCTAGAATAAACACAATATTAAAACAATTTTAAACGCAGTTAGACGTGTTAAAATATGGTACATTATATAACGTTGGATTTCGTGAAACGAAATGGAGATCGTCATGCGAATAAGGCGCTAGTTCGATTTGCGACAAAANTTATATAACGTTGGATTTCGTGAAACGAAATGGAGATCGTCATGCGAATAAGGCGCTAGTTCGATTTGCGACAAACTTATTGCATTTAATTTACACTGAAATGTACTTATAAAGCAAATGAAATAAAAAAATTAATTTACATATACATATACATAAATTAAACCTTAAAGATAGCAAAGTTATATTAATTATTTGTCCAACTTCAGTTATACGACCTCTTGTTCATCTATGCATTTGGAAAACAATTTCTAGTGGAATTAAGTATTACATATTTGTAGTTGAAGTTTCCTTGGTATGATAAAATATAGGCATATGGTGAGCTCTATTTTATGTTGGAATAAAAAACGGGAGTGTTAATTAGCGTAAGTTTCATTACAGTTTCAGGGAAATTATGAGAAAAATGTATGCTTCGAATTTGCAAGTAATTTTATAGATTGCGTGCTTTGACACAACACAAGGCTTAAAGAGAAATATGACTGGAAATCGTCTAAGGCATGACCTTTACTACATTAGTTATTTCGCATGGGATAATAGTGAAAAACAGTTTTAATATGACAAAATGTGATATGTTAATACGTTAAAGTATTTAACACAATATAGCAAAATTAAATGGTAGCTAATATTATAAATTGCTTTATAACATACGCGAAGACAAATTGGTGTAGTGAATAGCACACAGGTCTAGTGTCTCACAAAGCAAGAGTTGGCACTCACCACCAGCCAAGTTAGATTTTCAGAATGCATAATTTAATAGAATGCAGTCGATAGCTCAGTAGAGACTAGCAGTTTTACAATTTTCAAATATTAGTTAAAATTTATTTAAGACGCCAGTAAATAATATCAATTTTATTATTGGTTGACATTAACCATGTTATAACAGTTTCAGGCACAATACTACCAATGCCGTGAAATGTAAAGGAAGACTTTGATTGGTAAATGGCTGGACATTCGTACGTACAGTGTAAACCAACTTGTGTAATTTTACACTTAATGTATGTGGCAACAGTGTCTCTACTGATGTCAGTGTAATTTTACACCTACATATGTACATGTGATTTTACTTTACATCCAAGAAAATACAGGGGATGGACAAAATAATATTAACACCTAGCAATATAGTACATTTTGTTGCATGTTGGCAACACAGCTTCCGTGTTAATAATGCGACGCGTATGTATTGCACAGTTTACGTGCCAAGTCTTGTGGCTTATATTTCAATACGCTTTGTTCTGCGACGGTTAAAACAAGCGATCGATGAAATGTGTGATCACTCAGACTTCGAAAGAGGGCAAATCGTTGGTGCTCCGTTAGCGGGAGCGTCTGTGACGAAAACAGCTGAATTGTTTAACGTTTCACGAGCGACAGTATCCACGGTAATGACAGCATACAAAATACATGGTAAAACATTATCGACGAAGAGGAATAGTGGGCGAAACCCAAAGTTAACTGATAGAGACCGACGAACATTAAAAAGAATTATGGCCAGAAAACATAAAACTACCACGGCAACAGTGACAACAGAACTCAACACTCACTTGATTAATACTGTTTAGACAAAAATAGTACTGCGGGAGCTCCACAAAGTTAACATTCATGGAAGGGCTGCAATTGCGAAGCCCTTTATAACAGAAGCCAACGCTAAGCTACGAAAGAAGTGGTGCTAGGATCATAAAACCTGGACACTTGATGAATGGGAGAACGTGGTATGGTCCGATGAATCATCGTTTACATTGTTTCCTACAAACGGCCTAGTTTATGTATGGAGAACCCAAAAAAAGCCTACGATCAGGACTGCCTGCTTCCTACAGTCAAGCATGGGGGAGGTTCCGTTGTGATTTGGGCGGATATATCGTGGTATTCAGCTGGTCCTCTCATTCACATCAGTGGCCGGATTACTGCGAATGAATATCTCGACATCCTCAATGATGAAGTTCTTACTATGACTAGCATATTGCTGCCAAACACTGCCATATTCCAAGATGATAATGCGCCCATACACACAGCCAAAAAGGTTCAGTCTTGGTTTGAGGAGCATCAGAATATTATCAAACAATCGCCAGACCTCAACTTAATTGAAACGTTATGGGGAGTTTTAGAGTAGAGAGTGAGGATCAGATTTCCATATCCAACATCATTGAAGCAATTGGCGGATGTTTTGGTACAAGAATGGGACAACATACCTTTGGAAACTATTCAGACACTCTACGAATCTATTCCGCGAGGAATTGCAGCTGTTCTAAAAGCAAATGGTGGCCCAAAACATTATTAATAAATAAATATTTTTTATATGTCAGGTGTTTATATTATTTTGTCCATATCCTGTATATCCTACATATTATTAAAATAACATGTACATCGTCCACCTAATTTTACATAGAATAGTGTAAAATCACAATTACTCTATAGCAGAAAATAAACTCTTACATACGTGTATATTTTCTCCACGGCAAGTAAATTTATAAAGACATCGCAATTGTAATTTCATCACTGTGTATGCATCTTTTTTCACTTACAAAAACGTAAATTAGCAGATTCACTGTAATTTTATTACACAACTTCTGCACATTCTTCACTGTTTTACTAAGCAATTTACCGTCATATTTTTTTACAACTGCGTTATGTTAATACTCATAATTTGCATGTGTATTTTTACATTTTTCACATTATTGTACTCCATTTGTAACTTGGTAATTTAACAGAGTTATAAAAAAGTTATCTCCAAAATATTGATAACAATTGAATTCAGATATAGAAAACGATGTTATATGTAAAACAAGCATATCCCACAGTGGGAGTTAAGTATTTCCCTTGTACACACGAATGGATTTCGAAGTAGTTCTACTTCCTACCACTAGATCGCATGTTTATAAAGTATTTGTTAAGATGTATTTCAACTCTTGGGAACATAATTGTAAAAGTACAAAAACTGCAATCATTTTATCAAATTACCCAAAAATGTTAAACTACCGAGAATTTGTATGTGCAAATTTTCACTCTCAAATAGTCCAGAATGTAATGTAAGCATATAATGAACATACGTTCATTATAAAATTACACAGTGGTAGATGTACATCTTACAAAGACTATGTTGCTGCAAAAATACACTATTTAAAACTTTAATACATGGAGTATGTGTGTTTTTATACACACTTAAAAATGTTTATTTTAACAGCGACATTTTGATAACTAAGCCGTACCTTCATTAATTTTCATCCAAGACCATCCAAGACTTGTATTACGCGTTGTATTATTAAGAACATCTGTGGAAAATTATACGTACGGTACTTGTTTCTACAAATTACACGTGTAAAATGTAAAATTACCTCGGCATTTTAATGTGTAAATTTTATGTATTTCTTACGGTGTAGGCCCGAATGTCATTTTGATAGTTAGCCTATGTTGACCTTCACAAAAACTGCTGATATGTTTAATGAAACAGTTGCTTATGTAACACAAATTTTCAAAGTACATAATCATATAATATACTAAAAATTCAAAAAAAATTATTTTTCACTGCCTAATGTCAGCGTTTCTATACATCAATTGACATTGTTGAAACGTAACTAATAATTAGAGAAAGTGAGCTTTAATTGACAGTATCTTATACTATAATAACTTTTATACGCCTACTATACTAGGTAAGTTTTAACGAAGATATTTCGTAAGATACAAATTTGATAATATTCGCAGAAATATCCTATTTCAAAATGTTAGTAAATACCGGATTATTAATTCTTTTTCTGTGACTAAGTGAATGTAATAAGTAGTTACTAGGTGGTTGTAAAGTTCAGACAAAAAGGGGTTGAATTATATTTTTTTTCTAAACATACGCTACCCTTGTACGAATTAAATTTATTCCACTCTAGAATTATGTGTAATTACTTAAGGTTAAATATTGTATTTAATAACTGGTTAATATCGATGTGCTCAACAGCAACACCGTGATCATAAATTACGCCATAGCGAAAAGATAAAAGTTACCTATGTTATATTTTGCGTAAATTAAGGCTCCTATGTACCTGTAGCTATTTTGCACTTTCAAGGCTGAGAAGCGAGAGAGTGATAGAGGCGACAATATCACACGCGCAAAGCGCCCCATCGCACCTAGCGCATCATAACTCCTACGCGCAAGGAGTGCCATGTTTCCATCTGTGCGCCGATTGTAGTGTGCAAATAAGATTTGTAATAGTGACACTTTATAAGACGTAATGAAATCCCACCTCTTAAGGAATTTGAGCAGGCAAGCTCGAAAAAATTAAATTTATAAAAATTTTTACTATTTTTCCCCAAAAGTACTTAGGTGTATAAAATTAAAAAGAAATATGTGCGTGCTTATAAAATTGATTTTTACATTTTCTGGCAAAAATTTGTATTCCAAGAACATTTATTTCCTCATATACGCGTATTCGCGCAAACAACGGTGTCACAGAAAGTATTTTATAGTACACACTTCTCTTAACGGACATGGAAAGACAAGTACACAATTTTATCTACGTCATATATTTAGACGGGGTTTAACTTCTTAACTAGATATCTGAATGCATGTAACTAACATACATGCTTACAGCAATAGTTGATGAAGTCTATAGGTTTCATTATAAAAGTCTCCTAATGTTTTGCTAATAATTAAGGATATAAATAACAGTTTCAGTTAATACAACAAAACATTTGTCATAAACTTTACTTAATAATAATATATATAAATATATGATATCGGAATTTATACATTATTACGAAAAATTATTTTAACAAAATTTTTCAATTGAAGATTTTAAATGTAGAAATTTGGTTAGATTTAAGACCCTATTATGTATTTTTTCTTATAGAGTTATAAATAATAACACATTAAAATTTACATAAGTTTCTTAATATTTTTCAGTAAAAAGGAGCAAATTTTCCAAATTCATGAGTTCCCATACATATCTTCGTAAATTTGTGTTACTTTTGTTTTTGGACCACAATGAAGACCCCGAGCGATTAATGTACGGTTGGATTTAGAGAAAACGAATCATCACAATTAGGCATAAAAAAATCTCCTGGCTGGAACGGCAGCCAAATAACCATAGTATGCCTTCTTGTAAAGATTACTCTTTGGTTCCTCTTACTGCCAAAAGGCATTTGCAAAATTTCCAGACATCTATCAGTCGGTCTGTTCACTTATTTGATTTCAGTTGGCTGGCAGCCTTAATTCGTACGTCGAAGATCCTGAGTTTTATTGTGCTGGAGCAGCGGCGGGAAATATATATATATAATATTTATATACCGAGGTGAAAATGAAGAAGTACCCCGAGTAAACCTCGACACCACAGCAGTGCCCCGCACACTCCACGTAAGAGAACTCTGTGCCAAACATCTGGGGGCCTTAGGTTCAAACCGAGGATCATAACGTTGAGGAGTCCAAAGTCATATCCACGGAACCAACCGCGAAACATAGAATATTTGTCACAATGAAATGAACTGAAACTACGTCACTACATCAGTGACCACTCATGGCATAGGATGTACACAGTTAATGAGCACTTTCAAAATTAATCTTTGAAATCCGTCTCTGCCTCTACCAGCATGTATTTTAATGGACTCAATCACTAGCGACCGCCCAGTAAACTTGGNCTTTGAAATCCGTCTCTGCCTCTACCAGCATGTATTTTAATGGACTCAATCACTAGCGACCGCCCAGTAAACTTGGTAATGCTAATGGCGGAGGGAAAGTAGTACATGCCTTAGAATTGAATTAAAAGTTTAACGCAAATATTTGTGAATATTTAAATAACTTGTTTTTTTTTCTAATATATTTAAGTGTAAGGATTCGTAAGTTTTTAAAATATTTACTTTTGTGATAATTTACCAGCTTCGTTTGACCGACGCAGGAATAAAGGACCAGGCCCATGGCAACGTAAAGCTTGCAAATGGTGGCATNTTTACCAGCTTCGTTTGACCGACGCAGGAATAAAGGACCAGGCCCATGGCAACGTAAAGCTTGCAAATGGTGGCATTATACAGTATGCATATAAGTAGTTCTTAAGCAGAGCTTTCAAATGTGCTCAGTTTATTGTGAAACATATACATAATTAATTTAACTACATACCTATTTGGGTTGATTCTTGACACCGCAATTCTAAATTCTTCTCCATTCCCCGTTTGCCATGACTTCTCGTCTTTTCTTCGGAAAGTTTCTTACAGTCAGGCGACAGACTGTAATCCGACCAAAACACTAGGTTAATTTAGGAAAGTTTTATAAAGATAACATCGTCTCATTTTCACATTTAAATATGTTGGCCTTTTTTATGTCAACCGCTAAAGGAACTAGTAATAAAAACATTAATTACTACATGTATTTTATTTCATAAACGTTGTAACGTTATACACTGAAGAGCCAAAAAAACTGGNTTTCATAAACGTTGTAACGTTATACACTGAAGAGCCAAAAAAACTGGTACTCCTGCCTAATATCGCGTAGGGCCCCCGCGAGCACGCAGAAGTGCCGCAAGACGACGTGGCATGGACTCGACAAATGTCTGCAAGTATGCAGGAGGCATTTCACACCATGAATCCTGCAGGACAGTCCGCAAATCCATAAGAGTACGAGGCGGTGGAGAGATCTTCTGAACAGAACGTTGCAAGACATCCAAGATATGCTCAATAATGTTCATGTCTGGTGACTTAGGTGGCCAATGAAAGGGTTTAAAGTCAGAAGAGTGTCCCTGGAGCCACTCGGCAGCAACTCTTGACGTGTGGGGTTTTGCATTGTCCTGCTGGAAATGTCCACGTCCGTCGGAGTGCACAATAGACATGAATGGGTGCAGGTGATCGGACAGGATGCTTACGTGTCTGTCACCTGTCAGAGTCGTATCAAGACGTATCAGGGGTTCCATTTCACACCAACTGCACACGCCCCATAGCATGACAGAGCCTACACCAACTTGAACAGTCCCAGGCAACGTGTTTCCAGTCATCAACAGTCCAATGGCGGTGTTAGCGGGCCCAGGCGAGGCGTAAATCTTCGTGTCGTACAGTCAACAACGGTACACGATTGGACCTTCGGCTCCGAAAGCCCATATCAATGATGGTCCGTTGAATAGTGCGCACGCTGGCACTTGTTGACGCCCCAGCACTGAAATCTGCGCCAATTTGAGAAAGGGTTGCACGTCTGTCACGTTTAATTATTCTCGTCAGTCGTCATTTGTCCCGTTCGTTCACGACCTTTTTCCGGCCTCAATGATGTCGAAGATTTGATGTTTTATCGGATTCCCGATATTCACCGTACACTCGTGAAATGGTCGTACGTGAAAATCTACATTTTATTGCTACCTCGGAGATGCTATGTCCCATCTCTCGTGCGCCGGCTATAACACCATCATGAAACACTCTTAAATCTTGATAACCTGCCATTGTAGCAGCAGTAACGGATCTAGCAACTTTGTCAGACGCTTTTTGTCTTATGTAGGCGCTGCCGACCGCATCGCGTTACTCGGATTGGTTCGATACCTCTGTTATTTGCATACGCACGCCTTTACCAGTTTTTTTTGGCTCTCCAGTGTACGTAGGCAGTATAAACGTGTTGGTTTTCTCCTGTAGTAAACTAGAAATATTTTCACGTGTAAGCGTTTTTCTGCTAACTCCAGATCCCGCCTCTTCGANCTTATGTAGGCGCTGCCGACCGCATCGCGTTACTCGGATTGGTTCGATACCTCTGTTATTTGCATACGCACGCCTATGCCAGTTTTTTTGGCTCTCCAGTGTACGTAGGCAGTATAAACGTGTTTGTTTTCTCCTGTAGTAAACTAGAAATATTTTCACGTGTAAGCGTTTTTCTGCTAACTCCAGATCCCGCCTCTTCGANGTTTTCTCCTGTAGTAAACTAGAAATATTTTCACGTGTAAGCGTTTTTCTGCTAACTCCAGATCCCGCCTCTTCGATATTCAACCCGCAAAGTATTAGCCCCATGCTGCCCTCTCCCATCCCCCACCATTTTTCACACAACTTTCCAGCTGCTTGACGCAACCCCGTCCTTATGTAACTAGGTGACTGTTACTTCAGTAGGCTGCTGTGCGTATTTCTTAACAAAATATCTTCAAGTTATTGAAAACTTAATTCTATTAAATCCCTAATAAAATAACTGCTTTATTAAATTTTTTTGTTAGTCAGTTTCCGAGAACAAACATTGCTATTAAAAACCCTACAGACTGAAAATCAAAAAATATTTTTAAATTATAAATTTAATGTTTGAAAATTTTATTATTAAGAAAGGGACTTTTTGCAAGTTATTTAAAAATATTTCCTCAAGAATGGTCGGGTTATAACAAATATCAGGAAATATAATTAAAACTGAAAAAAAAAATACTGAGGACTGTTTTTTGCTTACACGTAAAGATATATTTTATTTTTATGTCATCCATGAATAAGATTGGAAATATTATTACATAAAGTGGCTGACATGGTACATAACCAGTGTTTCGTGGAACAAAATTTACGAAGTTAACGTCACGCCTGGAAGTGATTGCATAAAGGCGGAATGACTTAGCGAATTGTGAAGTAACTATTGAATATATAATATCTTCAATAATCATATGGATAATGTGAAAAATGTTATATATTTCAGATTTGATTGCTGTAATTTTTGTTGCAAGTAATTATTATTTTGCATCGTGTGCACAGTACAGGAATTAGAAAGCTTGAAACCCGATTCCAAATAACATCTTACTTTGAAAATGTTGAACTTCGTAAAATATTAGCTACNGAATTAGAAAGCTTGAAACCCGATTCCAAATAACATCTTACTTTGAAAATGTTGAACTTCGTAAAATATTAGCTATAGTAGATTTAAATAATACAGAATAATATGTCAAAACCTGAATACATTTTAGAATCTATAATTAACTTTGGTATTCGTACTCGGCACATTTATTTTATGACAGCAAATGATAACGTTTTTCGAATAAATCAATTGCTAAACCAATGCGATCCTCTTCGGGATAGGCTCATCCAAAAATCTTTCAGAAACACTTGGAATATGTAAAATTCCAAGAACGTTGTTAATGCGAAGGCGTTATCTTTTTAGTAAACATCTGCAACTCATACTTTTGACGTGACAACGTCTTAAATTAGGTTGCGGCTGGGAGTCACTTATGAAAAAGTGTAACGCTCGGTAACGTTACGATGAGTCACCGAGGAGGGGTAATCAAGGGAGGGAAATGAGGGGAGGAAACAGGNTATAGTTATTTCCACAGACGCCACTTTTGTAATACAACTGGTGTTGTATATTGTATATGCTTTTGTGTATCGACCAAATATTTCACAATTCAGAATTAGGTCGGTTGAATAGTGAAAAAAGGTTATCTATATTTGTCGTGACGTGCTCGGTGTTCTTCGAAAACATGCACACTCTAAGTGTCGTTTTTGCATCGAGGAACGAGATAACGTGNCGCGCGCAGCACTACGTTGTCACGTAAAATCTTCGCCCGTAAAACCGACTTTACAGGCAACCATTTTTTATAGTTATTTTCACAGACGCCACTTTTGTAATACAACTGGTGTTGTATATTGTATATGCTTTTGTGTATCGACAAAATATTACACAATTCAGAATTAGGTCGGTTGAAGAGTGAAAAATGTTATCTATATTTATCGTGACGTGCTCGGTGTTCTTCGAAAACATGCACACTCTAAGTGTCGTTTTTGCATCGAGGAACGAGATAACGTGACACTGCATGTGGTCCAAGCGGCTGATAGCAAACAAGGTCTCCGCAGGCTTATGGTTGGGTCTAATGGAAGTCCNGACACTGCATGTGGTCCAAGCGGCTGATAGCAAACAAGGTCTCCGCAGGCTTATGGTTGGGTCTAATGGAAGTCCCCTGACAGTGAGCTGTATAGCTTCACTACAGCGCATTAGTAATTCCATGCTACGATGGGGCCCAGTAAATTTTCTAATAATTCACTACTTAGTTCTACACAAAATTTAATTATTATGTTTGGATTTAAGTTTGATCATGGGTATTTTACGGACAAACTAGGTTCACAATTCTCCTTAGAGTTCCGGTGGAGTAAATATGCCTGCCACCCTGCAGAAAAATAACCAGAGAAACGCTGAAATTTACGAAAAATTGGTTGCATCAGAATATTACATTTGTACTGCGATCGTCAGCGATGGAATTTAANTCACGCCACCAACCATAGGACTCTCTTTTGCACCAACCAACGCCGCACACAAAAAGAAGTCCACGCTGTTTCAACGTACACACAACGACGATTGAAAGATAAACGGTTCCTCCGTTTCAAATTAGATTCAGAATCATCGTTGCTAATCAAGCCAGTCGTACACACACGGAATTATGGTGAAAATTGCGGGGAAGCGGGGTTCTTTAAATTGACCTCTCTCTGTATACACAGAAGTGACAACAGTCATGGGATAGCAATATGCAAATAAAAATATGGCAGTAGTATAGCGTACGAAATGTATAAATGCGCAGCGCATTGGTTGGAATTTCATTTGTAGTCAAGTGATTCATGTGAAAAGGTTTCTGACGTGATTATTGCCGCATGACGGGTATTAACAGACCTTGAAC
Organism: Clitarchus hookeri; assembly: GCA_002778355.1. NCBI lineage: Eukaryota > Metazoa > Arthropoda > Insecta > Phasmatodea > Phasmatidae > Clitarchus > Clitarchus hookeri. Next base: position 299,612 of record NQII01002303.1, read on the forward strand.
GCGGAATGGCAGTTGGAGCTAGACGTATGGGACATTCAATTTCGGAAATGGTTAGGGGATTCAACATTCCGAGATCCACAGTGTCGAGAGTGTGCCTAGAATACCTTATTTCCGGCATAACATATCGCCATGGACAACGCAGTGGCCAGCCGCCTAAACTTCATGACCGAAGTAGTTAGATATAGTTTTTGCTAACGCAGCGTCTTGCTGGGACACAGGGACACCGAAACCTGGTAAGGAAATAACAAACCTCATGCGTTTGCATTCTTCTTCGGAGGCGGCCATCTTGGCAGCCAGTGCCATTAGGAGGCGGCCTTCTTGGCAGCCAGTGCCAAAATTTGCAAAAAAATTGCAATTTTTTTTCCAACAATTAATTTAAAAAAATTATTTTTTTACAAAATTAATTTTAAAAAATTAATTTTTCAAAATTAACATTTCGAAAATTTTGATTCAATATTTTAAAATATTGATAACATTTTTAAAATATTGATTTAACTTTTCGAAAGTTCCAAAAAATTATTTTTTCTCGCTTATTTACTGGCAGCCATGTTTGTTCATGGAGGCTCCCTAAGCCAACGCCAAGGGTCGGCCATGTTGGTTGTGGCTCCCGAAGACGCCGCACTCAATGATTATGTTATGCCCTGGCATTCAAGGGGGGTCGCAGTGAACTAATGGGTAGAGCGTAACTTCATGCTCTTTCATTCACGCACCGACGATGGCGGCTCCCAACAGAGACACAGCTAGGACATAGCTTTGGAGTCGTTATGTCATGCTCTGGCATTCAAGGGGGGTCACAGTGAAGCAATGGGTAAAGCACAACTTCATGCTCTTGCATTCACGCACCGACGATGGTGGCTCCCAACAGAAATGCAGCCAGGACATAGCTTTGGGACTTCATGCTCATGCATTCCATTGGAAGAGTTCCACAGTGATGCAATGGGAAGAGCGCAACATCACGCTCTTGCATTCATGCACCGACAATGGCGGCTCCCAACAGAGGTGCCAGCCAGGACATAGCTTCGGGATTTCACGCTCATGCATTACATTGGAAGGGTGCCACAGTGATGCAATGGTTAGAGCGTAACTTAACACTCTTGCATTCATGCACGTACGATGGCGGCTCCCAACAGAGAGGCAGCCAGGACATAGCTGCGTGAGCTACTGGACACCATGCTCTCATATTCCATAGCAATGAGCCGCAGTGATGCAATGGGTAGAGCGCAATTTCACATTCTTGTATTCACGCATCGAAGATGGAGGCCCCTAAAAGAGACGCCAGCCAAGACATAGCTGCGGGAGCTACGGGACACCACGCTTTCGCATTCCATAGCAAGGGTGCCTCAGTGATGCGATGGGTAGAGCGCAACTTCATGCTCACGCATTCACAGGGGAGTGGGCAGGCATGTCCCAAGAGATACGCCTTAGATGACAAGTTAAATGTCACCATCCAGCATTTCACTTCTATGGGAGCACCGACAAGCTGAGTGGTGTGGACGCCAAGATCACAGCAGTCGAGACAAAGCTCGGGCAGTTTGACATTAAGAGGATTTATAATTCAGTCCTTGAAAATAGACGAACACTTTAATGCGTCAGGCACAAGTACGAATATGCTTACCACATTACGTACGCAGCTGGAGAGTTTAGGCAGCTTCGAGACAAATCACAGCAAGATATTGGAAGGGATGACGAATAAACTTAGTACAAATCTGCTCGAAGAACTCGACATCTGAAATCAAAACTTTGAGTACGATTGGGACGGCTCGGGTAGCGTAGCGAATAGTGTGTGCATTAAAAAAAACACCACACATATGCACGCCATTGCTACGAGATGTCGCAGTGATGGAATGGATAGATGACAAGTTAAATGGCACCACTAGCATTCCATTTCTCGGGGCCTCGGTAGAGTAGTGGATAGAGTGCACACTTCGTGCTCCTGCATGCACAGGGTAGGAGGCAGGCGTGTCCCTAAGAAAGAGACGGCTGCCACGCCTCCATGACACATATTATATGCTGCAGCCAGGCTGTAGAATCAGTCAGTACACAAACAAAGAAGTTATGCAGAATAATTACACACACGTGCGTGCATGCCTACTTCCAAGACACAAGTGTAGGTGCACCAAGAAAATACATGTAAATGTGAAGAGACACATGCCGAGGCACTGTGAGCCAGGAGCAGGGGGGGACGCATGCGCACACCGGACGACTTTCAAGGCCTTCAGCATAAAGTATTTCTCGCATCCCAAGAGGGGCCGAAGCGATGCAACAGATAGAGCGAGCTCCACGACAGCTGCATCGTGTCTCAAGAGGAAGTATTAAAAAACAAACTCAAATTTGCTATAAAATAATAATAATAATAATTTTACATTATAGCCCAATGTCTCGCAGAGAGGGAGAAAAAACACATTTACAAGGTTTTACTGTCACCCTTCCAGCGCGAAAGTGATGGAATTATATGTATATATTGTGTATGCATAGCCAGGAGGGTGATCTTAGAGTCTTCCCAAATCCAAGTATACTTAAATTGTTCTATACTTACACATGTACAGCAGACTGTCCGTTGTAGGTCATGCTTCCACGACGTCTCACGAGATACCATATGATACAATGCTTATAAAGGCGTATTTACTATGCAAATCCCAGCCCCCGACGTGAGTTTCGGAAATATAAATATTTAAAAAAATTTGTAAATTAGAGAACAATTCCTACGTACACACTTCCAGCAGACCCATGAGTTGTAGGTCTTGATTCTACGATGTTTCACGAGATACTATATGATGCAATGCTTAAATAGCCTTTTTTTATTGGAAATTTATATAAACAAATATGTAAAGTAATATGATTAAAAATTATTATTAAAGATTCAGGCAAGGGCACGCAAGGCAACAGCTGCAAGAGGCACACACATGAGTTGCGGAAATATATATATATAAAAAATGTCAAGAAGTTATCACTGCCGCAACCAATATACTTACGCCTAACGCAAATACTACAAGCAGTGGCCGGGAGGGTTAACTTTAGTGTCTTCCCAAATTCTATTAGCATTTAATTCCCCTCTTACGAGACTGTATACTTCATGTGCTTGCATTCCAAGCGAGAGGTTGTCTCAGACGTCGCACATTTGCATTCCAAGCCGGGAGATTATCTCGCCACTGAAGACGGGAGCTTTCTCCCGTCTTCAGCCACGAAGTTCTTACAATTTTTCTGTGATTTTTGGAGGCCAAGGGCAAGGTGAAGGTCTGGAGGTCAAGAAAAAATTGTTTTCCGCGTGCATATCCCGTAAGTGATCAAAGGTCAAGGTCAAGGTCAACGTCCAATTATTTTTTTACTTACATTTCCCTGTGATAATTATAGTTCAAGTTTAAACTATTTTGCTACATGAATACCATGTCAGTGATCAAATGTCACGGTCAAATACTATGACGGCATCCAAGATGACCATCGATTTCCCTGTGATTTTTGGACATGGCCACCAGGGAATTATTTCCCTGTGATTTTTGGAGGTTAAGGTCAAATTTTTATTTTCCTACATGAATACCATGTTAATTATTATAGTTCACGGTCAAATTTATTCCTCCATGCATACCATGTCAGTACTCAAAGTTCAATGTGAAATTTTTTTACCAGTCAGCAGGGAGGCGTCAGCATTAACTTAGTTATGACTTATGCTAAAATAATATTACTATGACGACATCCAAGATGGCCATGCTCTCAAGAATCCTTCAATAAGCATGGATATAATAAATGAATAACGTTAAAATAATGCTATGACCTCATCCAAGATGGTCGTCGTCTCAAGAAGCCTTCGATAGAGAACTCAGTTCGTGCCTTGGAACTGTACAAAAATGTTAATTCTCTTTCGGACTTTGACAAAATCTGAAAATTGGCTTTTCCTAGTGATGGACGTGAACCTAATATTAGCATTGATATGATAAATGAATAACGTTAAAATATATCACACCATCCAAGAGGGCCATCGGCTGAACATGTCGTGTGTTCTTTCATGTCAATATCGTAATGAGATATTCTACGAGACGCTTTAACAGAGTGTATTAAGTGTATCTCATTTAAGTTGGAAGTAACAGTCATGCACACGGTCGGAACCTATAGTAGCATACAGTAAGATCTGTTTCCGGAGCTGTTCGCAGACAATCAGCGAATGGGTATGTCCACATCAAAGGAACCATCACACCATTTCGTCTCTATGTTCTTATCTACTCTGTGCTGGTACTTTATGATTGGCTGGTGTTTGTTTCTGCAATGGCCTAAGAGAGCCTACTTTTATAGAGGCACAAGTACTCGATTGACCGATAATTCTTTCTGTTGCACCCGATTAAATTGGTAGTCGTCTCAAGAAACCTTCGAAAGAGACCTGGGTTCGTGTTTTGGAACTGTACAAAAAATGTTAATTCTCTTTCGGACTTTGCAAAATCTGAAAATTGGCTTTTCCTAGTGATGTATGTGAACCTAATATTAGCATTGATATAGTAAATGAATAACATTGAAATAGAAGACACCATCCAGGATAGCCATCGGTTGAACATGTCATGTGTTCTTTCATGTCAATATCATGATGAGATACTCTATGAGACGATAAATAGTGCTAGACAAGACCATCCTGCTCAGTACAACATTCATTCCACCTTGGTTTTCTCATATTCCTTCTAACAACCTTTTACCTAGCAGCCTGCTGGAGACATGTCTCATGCTCTACCATTCCAATTTGGTTTTTCGGAAGGGATATGTATTGTCCTCACAGCTTTCTCAACGATCACTCGTGCACCGGCCGTCCACTTGTGCTCTGCGTGTGCGCTCAGGGTCAACACTGCATCTCGCTGGCACCTGATACTAGTCCTTTAATATATATTTTGGGGTAAGCGTTTCGTCTGCATTGTGGTGTCGAGTAGATATATAAAACAATGTATTATTATATTACTGACAAGAGGGATAGACTGTACCTTTCCGAAACACACAACGCTTTAACACAGAGTATTAAATGTATCTCATTTAAGGCCACCGTCTACCTGGAACTTTTTCCCACATCTAGGCCGAGAAACGCGGGAGCGATAAGGACGACACTGCCACGCGCATCAAGTACGCCATCGCCGCTAAGCGCAAGGCTCTGAACTGTCGTGCAGTAACCTCGTCGTGCTGCGTGTAGCTATGGAACTTTCTGCGGTGACCATATAATTTTATTAGTGGGAAGTCTTTAGGAAGGTTTAGTGCAGCCCCCTATAATAGTTTTGTATGTATCTGATGCATGCATTTTGAGCTACAGCGCCTTGGAAAGGCCGTTTTTAGTGGTTTTGGAGTACTCTGAATTGATGTTTCTAATGTATGTGATATTTTGAAAGTACTTAACAGCTCTCGTCTGAAGTGTGTGGTCTTTTCGTATATCAGCATGTATATTTCGAGCACTCTGCAACGCCGTTCAAGCGCTAGGTAGACGGGCGCCTTAAGTTGGAAGTAACAGTCATGCACATGGTCGGAACCTATAGTAGCATACAGTAGCAAGTCACACATACAGTAAGGTCTGTTTCCGGAGCTGTTCGCAGCCAACCAGTGACTGGGTATGTCTACATAAAAGGAACCATCACACCGTTTCGTCTCTATGTTCTTATCTACTCTGTGCCGGCACTTTATGATTGGCTGCTGTTTGTTTCTGCAATGGACTAAGAGAGCCTACTTTTATAGAGGCACAAGTACTCTAGTGACCGATAATTCTTTCTGTTGCACCAGATTAAATACAATTTTTAATGTAAGTTAAGGAGTTTAAAGTGTTCTTTCAAGTGATGTCCTCTGTTTCACGTTGTGTGTATGTCACAAGATGAGAGGGAGTTTTCTCTGCAAGGACAGAAAACGTGTTGATGTATTTCACATAAGGTGTTCTGTAAGCTGCGTGCCGCCGACCGGTGTATAGTCATTACAACTTGTCTCGTTTTTTAACCTACTGCTGGCTACATTCAGTCACAGGTCTTGGCCTGTACTCGTACCGTGCCACAACCTATCTGCCCGTTTATACACTCTCGCTATTTTACTGCTGGTCCTTACAGCCATTCTTAGATATTATTATTTTGGATTATTTCGTATTGCTTGCTCGTCGTCTTTAGCATTCATGGGGCACTCACACGTTCGGCATACAACTCGTTCATATTTGTTTTGGCTTTTAACCTATCTCAGTTTGTTGTAAGTTATCCATCCTTAATTTTATTTATGTATATGCTTTCATATATATATGTCTTTCAACCGAGTCATTAACGTATTTACAACACTATGCAGCTAGACTTCCCATCACTCTTCACAGAAGGTTCACGAATCATGTCTGCATAAATGTTCTTCCATGATAGTAGGTTGTAAGCTACCTCTGAGTCAGAGTACTAGGTTCCAATCTGTGTTTCTACACATAGGTAAGTGTTCTGCATGTCGAATTCAGTCATGCCGGCTGAAGGCTATCGTGCACCTAGCAGGAGCTGTGTTACCTTTGGAGCCTTACATAACACTCTGTTGGCTTGTGTTATTCGTTAAACTTGACCAGACCTGCATGGCGCTTGCGTCGTCACCCAACCATCTGAGCTGTCTCACATATTCCACAGCATATGACAACAGTCGCGTTCTGTTGCTAGTGTTGTACACTGAATGTTTTGGACCGTTTCATTCGGTTTGTAAGGAAGTTATTTGCTAGTCTGTTGTACTGTTCAGAATAGTCTGGTAGTGTATAAAATCGTTAATTTTTTCATTCTATGTTTGGTTGTTAAGAGCTATCCGTGTAGGACTGATGGTAATCGTTTATATTAATATATTAATCTTTTTTAGAGTTAATTATATTTTCGACTTTGTCAAATCTGGTTTTTCTCAGAGGTGGTGGTGAACTTAATATTCACAATGTTTAACATAAATGAACAATAACGAAATTATTTACATACTTTTCCTTCAGACTTGACATAATACAAATTCATAATCACATCTGATACATGCTCAACATAGTGTTCATTCGAGCGAAACCTTTAGGTTGACTGATTTAGAAGAAGAACAATATCTTCTTCTGTGAGCATTCAAGTGGCTCTTACTTGAATATACTGCACTGCAGTTATCACATGGGTAGGTCTTGTAGACGGTAGCAAATTTACAGTTGCTATCTTCATGTTGTTTGGTCCTGCTACACTTCCTGAATTTCTTGCCACAATACTTGCACTCGCTTACTGATGAACTATTAACATAGCCTTTGCATATATTGTTATGTCTATACACAATATCACTTAGGGCAAACATGATACCACAGTTATCACAGTGGAATGTTTTGTATGCCGGGCTGAACATGCAATGGCAACTTTCATGCCGACGTGAATTATACCTTGTNATATCACTTAGGGCAAACATGATACCACAGGTATCACAGTGGAATGTTTTGTATGCCGGGCTGAACATGCAATGGCAACTTTCATGCCGACGTGAATTATACCTTGTGTTAAAAGTATTTCCACAGTAGTTACATTGATGGCGTATTGCTTGCATCGGCTCTTCAGAACCCCTTGCTGTTGGCCAGGTTGTAGACGGCAAATCTTCCGCTATAGGTTCTGCCCTCATATTATAGCAGGGTGCGCGACTGTAGTAGTTACGATGATATCGTAATGCATGTAGTGGCTCTTCAGTCTTCCTTGCTGTTAATGCTGATGTGTGCGATGGTGAGTCTTTATCCATTGATTCTGTCTTCATATTGTTGTAAACAAGACTGCTTTTCACAACAGCGCTCGCCAACGGAATGATATTCATTTTACATGACGTTCGCTCATATACTATACACATGTCAATTTGTATTGCGCATCTCGGGTTTCCTCAGTGAACAACAGCCTCGCATAGCATGTTAGGTTCGTATCAGCGCAGTGGTGTTCTCACATTATTACAGCGATAGCTTTCATTTTATGCTCATATGTCTCTTCGCATTGTAGGCATTTGGAAATGATATGTTACAGTAGTGGCATGACTGTTCTCGCCATTGTTTTCATAGTAGTGTGCGTTGCCTTTAATGCTTTTTCATTGTGTATGGTCTGGCATGCAAGAGCGTGACAGTATTTCATCTTGTAGGAAGGCCTTACATGTTAATTGATTTTGGGAAGATCATGAGCTAATTCCCCTCTCTGCGAATGCAAGCACATGGTATATATTATTTGTAGGAAGGTCATAAATAGTAATTATTTTTGGAAAGACTCTGAGATAATCTCCCGGCTTGGAATGCAAGTGTACGATGTCTGAGACAACATCTCTATTGGAATGCAAGCGCATGAAGTATACGACCTCGTAGGAGGAAAATTAAATGTTAATCGAATTTGGGAAGACACTAAGGTTAACCCTCCCGGCCACTGCCTGTAGTATTTGCGTTAGGCGTAAGTAGGTTGGTTGCGGCAGTGATTACTTCTTGACATATTTTTTATATATATATATATTTCCGCAACTCATGTGTGTGCCGCTTGCAGCCGTTGCCTTGCGTTTCCTTGCCTGGGACGTTAATAATAATTTTTAATCATATTACATTACATATTTGTTAATATATATTTCCAATAAAACAATGCCTTTCTAAGCATTGCATCATATAGTATGACATGAAACGTCGTAGAAGCAAGACCTACAACTTACGGGTCTACTGTAGGTGTGAACGTATTATTGGTTCTCTACTTTACATATTTTTTTTTATATATATATTTCCGAAACTCACATCGGGGGCTGGGATGTGCGTAATAAATACGCCTTTCTAAGCATTGCATCATATAGTATCTCGTGAGACGTCGTGGAAGCAAGACCAACAACCGAGAGTCTGCTGTACATGTGTAAGTATGAAACAATTTAAGTATACTCGGATTTAGGAATACTCTGAAATCACCCTCCTGGCTTCGCATGAACAATAAATACATATATATTTCCATCTCTCTCGTGCTGGAAGAGTGATGGTAAAACCTTGTAAATGTGTTTTTTCTCTCTCTCGGCGAGACATGGGGCTATAACGTAAAATTATTATTATTATAATTTTAAAGCAAATTTGAGTTTGTTTTTAATACTGCCTCTTGAGACACGACTCAGCTTCCACACCGCTCGCTCTATCTGTTGCATCGCCTCGGCCCCTCTTGGGATGAGAGAACTACTTTACGCTGACGGTCTTGAAAATCGTCTGGTGTGTGCATGCGTTCCCCACTCCTCCTGGCTCCCAGTGCCTCTGCACGTGTCTCTTCACATTTTCACGTATTTTCTTGGTGCACCTACACTTGTGTCTTGGAAGTGGGCATGCGCGTACGTGTATGTGAGTATGCTGCATGACTTCTTTTTTTGCGTACTGACTGATCGTACAGCCTGGCTGTAGCATATATATATGTCATGGAGACGTGGCGGTCGTCTCTTTCTTAGAGACACGCCTGCCCCCTAACCTGTGCATGCAGGAGCGCGAAGTGTGCACTCTATCCACTACTCTACCGAGGCCCCGAGAAATGGAATGCTAGTGGTGCCATTTAACTTGTCATCTATCCATTCCATCACTGCGACATCTCGTAGCAATGGCGTGCATATGTGTGGTGTTTTTTTTAATGCACACACTATTCGCTACGCTACCCGAGCCGTCCCAATCGTACTCAAAGTTTTGATTTCAGATGTCGAGTTCTTCGAGCAGATTTGTACTAAGTTTATTCGTCATCCCTTCCAATATCTTGCTGTGATTTGTCTCGAAGCTGCCTAAACTCTCCAGCTGCGTACGTAATGTGGTAAGCATATTCGTACTTGTGCCTGACGCATTAAAGTGTTCGTCTATGTTCAAGGACTGAATTATTAACCTCTTAATGTCAAACTGCCCGAGCTTTGTCTCGACTGCTGTGATCTTGGCGTCCACACACCTCAGCTTGTTGGTGCATCCCCCTGAAATGTCATGCTAGAGCGTGACATTTAACTTGTCATCTGAGGTGTATCTCTTGGGACATGCGTACCCCCTCTTCTGCGAATGTGGGAGCATGAAGTTGCGCTCTACCGATCGCATCACTGGGGCACCCTTGCTATGGAATGCAAGAGCGCGGTGTCCCTTAGCTCCCGCAGCTATGTCCTGGCTGGGGTCTCTGTTGGGAGCCGTCGTCGGTGCGTGAATGCAAGAACATTAAGTTGTGCTCTACCCATCGCATCACCATGGAACCTATGCTATGGAATGCGAGAGTGTGGTGTCCCGTAGCTCCCACAGGTTTTTCCTGGCTAGCGTCTCTGTTGGGGAGCCTCCATTCTCGATATGTGAATGCGAGAGCATGAAGTTGCACTCTACCCATTGCATCACTGCGGCACCCATGCTATGGAACGCGAGAGAGGAGTGTCCCATAGCTCCCGCAACTATGTCCTGGCTGGCATCTCTGTTGGGGGCCTCCATCGTCGATGCATGAATGCTAGAGCATGAAGTTGTGCTCTACCCATTACATCACTGCGACACCCTTGCTATGGAATGCGAGACTGTGATGTCCCGTAGCTAAGTCCTGGCTGGCGTCTCTGTTGGGAGCCTCCATTGTTGGTGCGTGAATGCGAGAGCGTGGAGTTGCGCTCTACCCATTGCATCTCTGCGGCCCCCTTCCAATGGAATGCATGAGCATGAAGTCCCGAGGCTATGTCCTGGCTGACACCTCGGTTGGGAGCTGCCATCGTTGGTGCATGAATGCAAGAGCGTGAAGTTGCTCTCTACCCATTGTATCACCACGACCTCTCTTGAATGCCAGAGCATGACATAACGACTCCAAAGCTATGTCCTGGCTGTGTCTCTGTTGGGAGCCGCCATCGTCGGTTGCGTGAATGCAAGAGCGTGAAGTTGCACTCTACCCATTGCTTCACCGCGATCCCCCTAGAATGCCAGAGCATGACATAACGACTCCGAAGCTATGTCTTTGCTGGGTCTCTGTTGGCAGCCGCCATCGTCTGTGCATGAATGCAAGAGCGTGAAGTTGCGCTCTACCCATTACCTCACCGTGACCCCCCTTGAAATCCAGAGCATAACATAATCATTGGGTACGGCATATTCGGGCGCTACAACCAACATGGCCGACCCTTGGCTTTGGCTTAGGGAGCCTCCATGAACAAACATGGCCACCAGGGAATGAGCGAGAAAAAATAATTTTCTGTAACCTTTGAAAAATTAAATCAATATTTTGAAATATTAAACCAATATTTCGAAATATTGAATCAAACTTTTCAAAACATCAAATTTTAAAAATTAATTTTTTAAAATTAATTTTGTAAAAAAAAATTTTTCTTTATAAATTAGTTGAAATTTTTTTTTGCTATTTTTAGAAAAATTTATATGCAAATTTTTGAAATATTGGCATTGGCTGCCAAGATGGCCACCCGGAAGTGGAATGGAAACGCATGAGGTTTGTCATTTCCTTATCAAGCTTCGGTGTCCCTGTGTCTCTGTAAAGACGCTGCGTTAGAAACAATTATATCTAACAACTGACCGAGACCAACGACATGTGCGCAAAATGGTCAGTGTTAACAGACAATCAACACTGCGTGAAATAACCCCAGGAATCAATGTGGGACGTGCGAAGGACGTGTTCGTTAGGACAGTGCAGCGAACATTGGCTGTACTGGGCTATGCCAGCAGAAGACCGACTTGAGTGCCTTTACTAACAGCACGACATCGCTTGCAGCGCCTATCCTGGGCTCGTGACCATATCGGTTGAACCCTAGACGACTGGAAAACCGTGGCTTGGTCAGATGAGTCCCGATTTCAGTTGGTAAGAGCTGATGGTAGGGTTCGTGTGTGGCGCAGACCCCACGAATCCATGGACCCAAGTTGTCAAGAAGGAACTGTGCAAGCTGATGGTGGCTACATAATGGTGTGGGCTGTTTTTACATTGGATGGACTGGGTCCTCTGGTCCAACTGAACCGATCATTGACTGGAAAGTGTTAAGTTCAGCTACTTGGAGACCACTTGCAGCCATTCATGGACATCATGCACACAAACAAAGATGGAATTTTTATGGATGACAATGCGCCATGTCACCGGGCCACAACTGTTCGCGATTGGTTTAAAAAACATTCTGGACAATTCCAGCTTATGATTTGGCCACCAAGATCGCCTGACATGAATACCATCGAACATTTATGGGACATAATCGGGAAATCAGTTCATGCACAAACTCCTGCACTGGCATCACTTTCGCAATTATGAACGTCTATAGAAGCAGCATGGCTCAATATTTCTGCCGGGGACTTCCAACGACTTGTTGAGTCCATGCCACGTCGAGTTGTTGCACTTCGCCGGCCAAAAGGAGGTCCAACACGATATTAGAAGGTATCTCATGACTTTTCTCGCCTCAGTGTGTATATATATCTCTCTCTTTCGCTCTCTCTCTACCGACGTTTGAAGTCTAACACTTTTGTATATATAGAAAATACGTGGTGGAATGACAAAATACGCTCGACTAGCATTCCGGAATATTCGTGTTCGTTTCCCGTTACACGAAACTTTATTTTTTTTCAATTTTCTCAAGTCGCTCCAACATAACTGCCTGGACTCCTCCTTCATACAGACTACGGAGTATATAAAAAGAACACAAGAAATGGCATGGTGGTTCCCTTGATGTAGGGTACATATTCTCTAATTGACCGCGTGGAGCTCTTATAACGATAACGGGCCTAGTGATTAATTGGCTAATGTGTCCTGCGAAATATTCCCAATTTTACAGTAAAATATAAATGTAAATTTACAGATGATAATTTCTGGTAGGTTTATATTTTAATGAGTAATTTGTAATATCAACCACAGTACGTTTAATTATAAACATATATAATAGAGAATCCAGAAAGTAATACGTTTCAATAGTGAAAATACAGATCATTTGGTTTAATAAACATTGTGTTGGTGTTAATGTACTTTATTTGAAGTTCATATGTGGAAAAACTCACCACTCGTTGTCCTTTTAATTGAGCATTTCTACTGTTAAATCGTCTTTACGTAAACACTCGATGTCAGGGTAGTTGTACAAATTCTATTGTGTAATTTTAGAATAACCATGTACGTGTAAACTTGCATTACATCCTGGATTATCTGTAAGATTATAGTTACATAGACGAAATTTCGGTGAATTTACATTTTTGTATCCTATAAGCTTAAACGAACACAGTAATTTTAATTTTGCACTAATTTTGCTTGGAATTAAAAGATATCTACAGGTATTTGTTTAAAATATGTGATCCAGTGATAGAGAGTAGAACTACTACGAACTCTGTGTTTTCAAAACCGAAACGTAACTCCCGCTGAGTATGTAAGTTTGCTGCTTGCATATAAATACGCGTTCTATATTTGAAGAATATTGTCATCTACACTTTGAAGAAAATTTTTAATAACTCTGTTGAACAACAGAGTTACAGAACAGAGTACAACAACTTGAAAGTTATAAAACTAATCGCACAGAGTAGGTGAATTATCATAACACAGTTTTGAAAGACCTGTCACTGACAATAAAATAACTTTTTAAAACTGCGAAAAAATTTATGAGATTGTGTATTTACAATTACTATGAAACTGTTATTTTCTTCTGTGTAAGTGAAACTATATACATGCGGTGTGATGAATTACAACTGCGATATTTGTGTAAATGTTATTNATTTTCTTCTGTGTAAGTGAAACTATATACATGCGGTGTGATGAATTACAACTGCGATATTTGTGTAAATGTTATTGTCTACTGCATAGTTGTTGTAATTACACACAATTTTGTTTAAATTAATTGTAAATTGCACATTTTATTTTACTAACTTAAGAATAAATTTACTTGCACTCAGAGTGTAAAAAAATTACATCTATAGGTTCAAAAATAGACCAACTTGGGTGGAGACAATGCTGCCACATACAACTGTGGAAAATTACACAATTTTTTACAGTGTTGGTAAGGCAGCCGGCTGCTATTAAATTTAAAAGGCGCCTGTTGGCTAACGGCGTTCTGGCATGGTGCTGCCTAGTGACGCTATTTTGATGGCTTGTACGGAATAAACAACTATTCCGTCGCTGCATTTTAAGTACTCTGTGATAAAGGCCATGGCCGCTGTGCCCTCAAATTCCTTATTCTATTAGCATTTGACTCTAGCTCTTATGACTCCTTTTTAAGGGAGATGTTAAGCCACAAATTAAAAGAAAACAAACTGAAAAATTAAAACGTCTCTGCAGATAGTAGCCATTTTTCTTAAAACAGTAATCGTTGGTAAAAGCAAATACCCTGGGGCACTAAAAATGTAATGGGTAAACTGAATTAACAAATTATTGTTTTCATACAAAGACTGTGCCAGAAGATGAAGTAAAGGCCCTTGTTCTTTTAGATAATGCACCAACACACCATGATGAGGACGTACTCTGCAGTAAAGATAAGAAGATTAAGTGTGTGTTCCTGCCACCCAACACAACATTTGTGTTACAGCCCATGGACCTGAGTGTGATCTATACCGCCAATCGGCTATATAAAAGGAAATTTCTAAGTAAAATCCTAGAGTTTGAAGAGCCATCCACTGATGAAGACGACACGCGGGGACAACAGACAAAATTTTAAGTTATACAACATTCAATCCATTATTTACATATTTGCTGATGCCGTGAAAGATATAAAAAAAACTACTTTGTCAAGCACCTGGAAGAAGGTTTTGGATAATTAAGAAACAACTCCAGAAGTAGAAAATTGTCATACAGAAGACTACAGTCACACTCTGCAGAGAGGAGGAGAGGAATCAGCTTCGTTGGATAATGTGGAGACCTGGCTTGAAGCAGATTATGACAACTCTGGCGTCCAGATTTTCACTGAATAAGAAATTGTTGCCAGAGTAACTGAAGAAGCAGAATCTGCAGAGGACGAGGAAGAAGAAGTATGGCGCACTACTCAGCCTACAATTAAGGGAAGCTAAGAAAAAACCATTCAAATAATGTTATTCATCATGTTGAACAATCGTCATATGAAAATGTGTTTACATATTTTGAACACTTATGGACACCTTCGTCAGTTACTAACTGAAGAAATAAGCAAAAAACTAACCCAGCAAAAAATGAATAATTTTTCAAATCAATGAATGTAAGCTATCAACATTAACGANAAATAAGCAAAAAACTAACCCAGCAAAAAATGAATAATTTTTCAAATCAATGAATGTAAGCTATCAACATTAACGATGATCTTCTTGTTCTAAAGATTAATGCAGTGTATAGGTTCAAGTCTTATTTAATTCAGCCTATATATGATAAAGGAATTATTTTATTTTATATACTGTACATACATATGATAAAACCTTTTTTAAGTAATTACTGTATTTTCATTTATGTACATACCTTCTGCTGCATTACACCACTAAAACAATTATTTTTATTTACCATGCTTTCATTAAAACGGGTAATATTTCGCCCTTATTAGTCCGTAATAGTGAGGTTGAACGGTACGTTAAATCACTAAAGATCTCTTCCTGCTCTTTCATCCAAACACAATGTTGCCTTTTTTTTTTCTCAATTTATTTGAGTGGCACACATTTCAACGTGACACTCAATAAACTTGGCAAAATACCATAACTNTTTTTTTTTTCTCAATTTATTTGAGTGGCACACATTTCAACGTGACACTCAATAAACTTGGCAAAATACCATAACTTTCCTATGAACCTCATGACACTCTTTGTGTTTTTTGCCATAGGTAACTTATCTAACGCAGCAATTTTTCTGGGTCTTTAACTACTTTTTCCTGCTCAATAATGAATCCAACAATTTTCATCTCAGACTTCACCCAAGCCACCTTTTTAGGACTAACTCTAAAACCAGAATCTCGTAACTTACTGAGGACAGCTCTGACATGCTTAACATAATCCCGTTAACCATCTGAATAAATGTAGATATCGTCCTTGAAAATTAGAAAATATTTAAAGTGAAATTATTTTAATAATTTGTGAAAATCCTCGACAAATATTGGCCCTCGAAATTTACACTAAAGGGATCTCTTCCCCAGTGAACATTTCCCAACAAGGTCACAAATTAGTATAATTTTTACTGTTAGGTGAAGAGAACACTGGTGAAAAACTAAAACATTTTTGGCCTGCCCAATGCACTTTAACATTGTTTCTATGGAGGGGAGCCTGAACGGGTCCTTNGAAAAACTAAAACATTTTTGGCCTGCCCAATGCACTTTAACATTGTTTCTATGGAGGGGAGCCTGAACGGGTCCTTTAGGACCATCATATTTAAAATTCGGTAGTACACCACTAGACGATACTGGCCTGGTTCCTTTTTTCCTACTAGAAAAGAAACGGTTGCATATGGCGAAACACATCTTTTATGTTCTTAAATAAGTAAATATATCCCTAAAAGTATTTAATTTAGGTGGAGAGCATTTGTAAGGCACACATATTATTGGTTCTTCATCACTAACTTTAATTTCCTACAGGATGAGATCAAAAGTCCTTAACTTTTTGGTAATTACATCATCAGTTTCCTCCGGGAGTTCCCGCAGCTTTACCCTACCATATTCATTCCCAGTTAAGTTTTCATACAGTTGGATTCCCACACATCTTTTAAATTCCTCTGCCATCTCAAGTCCCACTTCATTACAATTATAAAAATTTAATTTTAAAGTATTGTTCCTAATATCTACAAGAGCCATTCATTGACCCAAATAATGTATGCCTAACACTAGGGGACTAATCCAAAAATATTTAATTCATGAAAATTTACCAGTTTAGAAGTGCAGTGCTATTTTTACCCGTACATTATAACTCGCTCCATTGCCAAAAAATAAATTTTACTCTTCACCTTCTTTAAAATTATCTCTAAACTTGGGAGGCGTAAAGACTAGGGGATTTGATAATTTCTGACTGACAAAACACTTACTTTCTTTGATGTAAACGGATGCTGATGAAAGTTTATCTATAATGACTGAATCTAATATTGAGCTTTCAGCNTAAGTTTATCCATAATGACTGAATCTAATATTGAGCTTTCAGCATTACCCTAATTATTTTTACCTAAAACAGCAATGGTGTCCTTATTCTGTTTATCCTCATCGTGATTCTGATACTTTTATCCATTAAATACTTTTTCTTTACGTTTCTTATTTTCCAAACATTATTTCCGTAAATTACCTACTTTGCCACATCAAAAAAATTTCTCTTCGCCGACACTTCTGCTAGACATTCTCCAACCACATGTCCAAACTTGCCGCAGCGAAAACCGGAACACATTTGACCACATTTTACTTTACCACCATTACCAGCACTAGTTGAAGGAGGGCAAATTTTCCATATCCTGATGGAGGGCGTACATAATGTTTTCAAATTGAACAGCCCATGTCTGCAGATCAGCTTTGGTTTTCGATGTTCAGATAACTGTGATTTGTTGCCAAAAAAGAAGGGACACATTTTCTGAAATTTTGTTGACCAACTCATGTTCACTTAAGTTGAGCTCGAAAGTAGCAGGATCGCCATCTACATTTTCATTAAATTCCAATGGCTTTCTCCAGGTCGTTGAAAATTTAAACCACGTCTTGCACTAAATTTTAACTCCCTCATTTGGCACAAAAGGTTATTCAATAATTGGTTTTTACACCTACTGAAATTTCTGCAAACATGAGAAATTGTAAAATAATATCCGCCTCTTGCCCTGTACACCTTGCCAACAAAGCCTACAATCTCCTGATCTGATGTGAAAACACTGGCCGCATTTAACTTATCTACTTCGATAAAAAATGTAATCAGATGGTGAGGATCATGACACAACATTTTAGTGACTTGGAGAGACATGACATTGCCAGTCCTTACCGCTACCCCACTGGACTGGTCTTGACTGCCGCCAGCTGACTTCTCCTGGAAGAATGTTGACGTCTTCTTTCTTAGCTTGGCAATATCCTGGCTCTTCTCTGACTTAATCCCGATAGCCAATAAACTACAAAGAAGAATAATCTTCTCTTCCTTAAATAATCAATAAGTATTGCTTAAACCAGCAAAATTACACAATTAATAATGCAGTTGAAACATAACCAGAGTTGTGCAAGCTGAGCCGCCCCTATGGTTTGTGCCCCGGTCCACTCTGCTGCATCACAAATGTACACACCAAAACACGTAATATAGGGTACGGAGGTCAAAGCAAAGGACCTTCTGCTAAGTAAGAGAGGATTTGTTGTACTAATAAAAAGGTAAGAGCAACAGAAAAAATAACAAAAAACAATTTATTGTAAATAATCTACAGCCAATAGTATTACAATAAGCATTAAAATGCTTAATTGTTGACTAAACAGACAGCGCAAAACTTCTCTGCCAGTAGGACCAATGCTCGAGAACAACTAATAATGCATAATAAAGAGCCATTATTAGTTCACATAACATGGTACAGGAAAAAGTTTCTAAGCAATCAAATTCCTTTATATTTCTAAAGGGAAACAAAATATGGCTCACCAAAATGGAAGATATTTAAAATCATCAAACAAAACACNTTCCTTTATATTTCTAAAGGGAAACAAAATATGGCTCACCAAAATGGAAGATATTTAAAATCATCAAACAAAACACTATAAAAAAATTTCAAAATGTAGGAAAAGGTTGAAAAACTGAATATTAAATTTCGCATTCGACAAATTCATAACAANTTCCTTTATATTTCTAAAGGAAAACAAAATATGGCTCACCAAAATGGAAGATATTTAAAATCATCAAACAAAACATTATAAAAAAATTTCAAAATGTAGGAAAAGGTTGAAAAACTGAATATTAAATTTCGCATTCGACAAATTCATAACAANTATAAAAAAATTTCAAAATGTAGGAAAAGGTTGAAAAACTGAATATTAAATTTCGCATTCGACAAATTCATAACAAAAAATTAATAAATTTGTAAATCAATAAATATTTCAGAATGTTAGGCAACCAGTAATGCAATATCAAATATTAAAGAATTGTTTTTTAATTGACATGCCAGTTGCTAAGGATTCACTTATAAATTATATGTCGACTATTTATATTCTGTACAACACATGTATGAGTATTAAAAATAAATTTCAATACTGCAAATAAATGTTAAAACATTGAATCTCAGTGATCACTTTGGCTATATTTATATATTTTTATTCTATGACGTAACCTCTCAAAATCAGTTAAGGATACACTTATAAAAAGTTAACACTTTACGTACATTACATTTTAATATTCTAATAGTTACATTTTAACAACTCCCACCAGACTACAGTTTCACAAATTTTAAATTTCCTGATCTCAAGCAAAATTTCTTAGCAACAACTCGTAAATATGATTGACAATACTTGTCATTCAAACCCCTATACTTTGTGCTACATTTCGTGAACATCTGCCTCGTTTAAAACATTTGACTATTATTTATTTTACAACTCAAGTTAATTTACAATCATTAAAACCACTATGAATATTTAAATATATTGCCGAAAATTATCACCAATGAATTTACACGACTTCACATGAACATGCTATTTACATAAAATTAGGTCTTAAACGTTCTCTAAACCGCTGCAAACTAATGCACCTAGCACACTTTTGAAAACCCTTGACAAAGAATTGCACATAGTACCATTTTGCACACTCATTGTTGGTAGGATGCTGCATTATATGATTCGTAAAACAATTTGGAGAGTGATGGAAAATTTATGTTGATGATGTAGTAGTCTCGAAGCACATGTGGAGCGAGACAATAACTTATTTTAGTAGAACGTGTTACCAGTNTATGTTGATGATGTAGTAGTCTCGAAGCACATGTGGAGCGAGACAATAACTTATTTTAGTAGAACGTGTTACCAGTTGTTACGTCGATGCAGTTGTAACCGATGTACCAGTTGAGAATAGACTAAGCTGCACTGGGACATGTCAAAGTGGGATCCATTTTGTCAGTAGCATGACGCCCAGCACACTTCTAAGCAGTGCTCACAGCGACCGCATTGCACTCACACTCTCTTGTCCCACAGGCTGTGTTCGACACCATAACACATCATCATNAGTGCTCACAGCGACCGCATTGCACTCACACTCTCTTGTCCCACAGGCTGTGTTCGACACCATAACACATCATCATATACAATACGGAGAAAATGAATGGCATGTATGCATTCGTAAACAATCTAGATCAGGGGATTTAATACTTTACCACCTAGCACAAACGCATAGAACCGCAGCTGATGAAAGCAGCCTGATACGCATCTTGACTGCTGATTGCCTCGTCACCACTGTGCCAACAAGCCATCTCACTCCTCGCTCCACTCATTCCGCTGCCGACAGAACCAAACTACGTGGCGACACTCCGCAGACACCCCAATCATGCTGCTTCCTCGTGCTGAGTCCCAGTCCTAATCTTGCCATACGCAGTGCACAACCGCACTCCAGCCAGTGGCGCCGCATGCGGAGGGAGAAGCAACTACAAGGGCAGCACTCGAGCGTACTTTATGTTTCCAGAAAGTTTTAGAGAGGTGATCCAGAATTTACACAAGTCTAGCTGATGCCATGGATTATACCATATGATATATTACAATTGTTTTACAATAATATCGCTAAAATTGTAACACTTTTACAAAATTATAATTATTCCACCACTAACCAAAGAGTATAAATTAACCACATAATCCAATGCTATAGATATCACGGTAAAGCTATCAAAAGCACTATTAAGTACGCAGACACGCCACTTAGTCCTTGACGGACCGTCACATCACACTAGAATATTACTAACATTGCAGCATTTGTATGTTCTTGATCACTAGTAGTAGAATTGTTAAATGCAAAATGACACAATGTCTGTAACGACTTCATGCACCGTAAGCTCTACCGATATTGTCAGGTTAATTCAGTGATTCAGTGCAGTCAGTGCGATAGATAATTTATTAATGAATTTGTGTATTTATTATGTGAAATTCATGAAACTAGGTACATATTTTACCTTTACTGTTCCTAAAAATGTTCCGTATCTATTTCCAGTACACAGGAATATATAATTTTCGTATATTCAAAGTTTTTTTATGTTTTTCAGTTAGATTTTTTTATGCATCCCTCATTCACTGTAGACTAATGAAATACGCATGTAGTAACACGAGTTATGATAATGGTCTCGACTGCAAATAGAATTTTCGAACATGGTTTTTCTTTTTCGGCGTTTTTAATAAAAGTAAATACATAAACGTGGTTAACACGGGGCTTCCGCCGTGTCAAAAATCATAATTGTGATCTGTCAAAATGAGAAACTCTCTCAACCGTTGCAAAGAGAGAAACTTGCAGAACATGACGGAGCCCGCAAAAAAAAAAGAAGAAGACAAAATTATTTGTCTACAAGCTAAAATACAAAACAAAAATAATATTATTAATTTAGAAAGCTCTCACTTAGGCGGAACAAAATGTTGAAATTTGGTTTCTGAAAAGAAAAAAAATTGAATATGAGTACTGTCCAGTTGTTATGATCAAATTCAAGGAAATGTTGAAAATATTCCTGACTAAGAGTGAAAGGGGGACATAATATAATTAAAGTAAATATCGAGATGTAAAGTGTATATTTAGCTTCTCAAACTAATAAATAGGAGTACAACAATGATAGTCATCAACACGTAACAACTTGGCAGTGAATAACAGCGTTAACTCAGTTTTTTTTTTTTTACCTTCATTAACGCGAAATTTTACATACATTTTTGTTGTGCAACTCTTAAACCTGAGTTTTAAATGCTATTTAATGTATTGATTATCCAATGTATCTCATTATTATATTTTAAAAAGAGAGGTTGATATCTTACCAAAAGATAACATTGTGCTCGGGAAGGATAGTCTATAAATACATCACTCAACACCAGGAGTTTGAAGAAAACCGATGTCCCCACATAGCGGAATTAAACACCAGATGAAACCAGAAGGTTAGTTTTGTTACGTTGGAAATAGGAATAACGTGAACTAAGCACAAAGGGATGTCTGTTCTGGTAAGATGGGAGTTCGATTAATCGAACGGCCCGCAACGGTGACAAATATATAAAACAAAACAAAGAGGATGATAGATACGGACAAATGGTTACGTGCGTTTAATAATAGTTTAAACCCATAAATAGCAACATTTCACTACATAAAAATTAATAAATTAGTGTTTAGGTAAAGTGATTAATTTATTGGTTTCAATACAAACAATAAATAAAGTAGTGGAAAGACGAAACAATAGCGGCACTTTGTCAGAAAGGTTAATTCTATCCCGGAGAGAGAAGTTACAATATTTTATAAGTACCAAGAAAACGGCACCAAAACTGCAAACATGTTCGGGGAAATGATTGAACAGTTACATTTAATCAAATATACCAATGTTCCTAGATATGCTTATGAATTTTCTTATAAATAATCTTCTTGTCCTTCGCAAATGGCACCAAGTAAAATGGGCTACAGCCCCGATAATGGCAGTGCAAGAACTAAAGAGTTAAGAGTTTTAAGAATATTTTTTAAATTTAATTCACGTTGAAAGGAGAATTATAAATGAATTCGCCAAATTTTAAAACTGTATATGTTTTTCATGGGTTGTGCTAGTAAGAAGTGTCCTGTACAGCTGTTGTAGTATTAATTGAATCGCTGAATGGAAAAGGAAAGTGATTCCATTAGAGGATGCTTTGAGAAAAACATATATTTGTGTTTGTTATCTTTCCTGTGAGATTTACGTGAAAGTGGTCCATTGGGTGTTTGTAGGTAATACATTAAGGGAACTAACTCCATTATAAAAAATGTATAATACATTATTTAGTTTAGATTAATTGCATATTAATACCATGGAATACATTTCCTTTATGTTACAAAATGAGATATTTCGTAGAGTATATTGTAAATTTAATAGGTTTTACCNACCATGGAATACATTTCCTTTATGTTACAAAATGAGATATTTCGTAGAGTATATTGTAAATTTAATAGGTTTTACCGTGTATATTTTACATATCTACCATTAAATATTGAAAAATGTAGTAAAAATACTATATCTGACATCACTCAGTGTAATACAGACCATATTGGCATATAACTACGTACACATTTTACAACAATGTTACACATTTTCATAAAATNACCATGGAATACATTTCCTTTATGTTACAAAATGAGATATTTCGTAGAGTATATTGTAAATTTAATAGGTTTTACAGTGTATATTTTACATATCTACCATTAAATATTGAAAAATGTAGTAAAAATACTATATCTGACATTACTCAGTGTAATACAGACCATATTGGCATATAACTACGTACACATTTTACAACAATGTTACACATTTTCATAAAATATTAAGTCCTATGAAATAAAACAAACAAATTATTTGTGGGATTTCATATAAATACGTCTTTAGAACTAGTAGCACTGACATGTGTGTATAAACGTTTCAATACTACAGACTCACTGTTTACAACATAACAATCGGAAAAAAATCATTACACAAATAAAAAAATACCAAGCGAGTGAAAAAAAAAAAATTTCATAGTAAAATTAACAGTATCGTAAAAAGGTGTTTGAAATACAAAAAATTTGTACAAGGATACAGAAATTATATTTGTTAACATGGGAACATCACTATTTAAATACTAGGCAACGAGTCTATGAAAAACCTACGGTCACTCGTTATAATATGATATTGTGGGCCATGCCAAAATGGAGTAAGATAATTATTTTTACTTATCTCCTTGTCATTTATCGGAACTTTTTCATCAATGTAAGCTTTTCTGGAGGCATATGCAATATATGTCCATCTTGAAAATCTATGTAACAGGCCCACCAATGAACTGGCATTCTCCAGTGTAGCCTTTATTCTCATCTCTGTATTTTAAGTTCATGTACTGACTTAGAGCAAACATCACGTTGGTCTTATTAGGTGTAATCCTTTTGCAGATTTTTTAAAATATTTGGGCAGACGTTTTTGAAGCCCAGTACATGCTCACTGTGTTCATCATGGAGCCGAAAACTTCCTCCTTTTTTCCTTGAATTTACAATCATCTCATTGTATTTTTGAGTTGTAGAAACTAGGTAATTCTTCCGAACCACCCTTTTCACAGTAGCAAGTTCCTGTCGCATGACAAGAAGGTGTGACCTCTTACCGGGTATTATTGATGTGCCACTCGAAAGTGACCTGTGAATATAAGAGAGAGAGAGAGAGCAAGAACCGAGTGACAGTATGATTTCAGTTTTACCGGACAAGAGTCACTAAAAATGTGAAGTTCTTTAACTGGTGCAGGTAAGTGATTACTGATATAGTCAAGGAGAAAACTGTTCACCTCATCTGGTACACGTTTGGCAATACTTTCATGGTAGGTATAAAATACAGCAGTATTTGCACCTTAGCTATGTATACAAAACACAAAGGGCCATAATATGCGTAAATAAAACATTTTTTGCAATGGCAGACAAGGTAGAGGAATATTTTGCATATATTAGAAGACTTTACCTGCAACACCTTATCTTTCTTTGCACATGCGAATAACGTCCCGGTGCTTACAGAACTTTGCAGCTCTTATTTTGCGGACTAGCATTTCGACCAAAGTTACCCGCATTACAGTTTCATTGAGCGTCAGAGATTTGATTATGGTATAGATTTCTTCACCTGTCCCATAGACATCAACCTGTGGTCTGCCAAATTGATAGTTATAATGCTCATAAAAATGTTTTAGGTAATACTCGTAATTAATCAAATTTATTAGGTTTGGATGGGTGTGCATAAAAAGTTCGTGCATCTTCTTTACTGACAAAAACGCATCGAGATACATTACTTCTCTTGAAACATAGGGTGATGGTTTTACTTCAAACCTTTGTATGTGTTCATCATAAAGTATGGTCACATTAGCAGGTAAAGTGTTTCCTCTGCTATTGTTTTTCCCTCGCATTTCGTCTGGTGATTTACCTGCTGTGATGAGTTGATACAACCTGAATACAACCTTATCTGATACACCATGCAAACTCAGAGAAGCCTTGCGTCACACTTTATTGCATGTTGTACATTTCTTCACAAAGAAAGTAAATGATTCCGAGTTCTGCCTTTTTGGATCACTAGGAATTATTGATATACGCCTCACAACATATATATTTAAAAATGAGTCCCATTTAATATGTATGCATCTCTTTCTTTGGTCTATCTATATGCAGTGATAAAATTATGTATTCTTTTTCATCCTGATTTAACTTCTCTGTGCACATTGCACGACATCCGCAATCTGAACCTGTGTTGTTCGCAAGTACCACATTTCCCTTTAAATTAACATACTCCATTCCTTTCCTTCTCGCTAACTTAAATTTTTTTTTCTTGTGTTCACTTTTATTACACCCTTTCTTCCTTTTATGCGAGGCCTGCCAAGTTTTGAGCTTGATGACAAGGGAAATATTCGGGAATGTTTGCCCTTTCACGGTAACTTGAATTTCGGCAATCCTGTTTCACTCGCAAGATGAGCTGTAATATTTCCCTTTTTTCTTCCCATTATATGCAGCTTTGGTAAGCTAACAAAATGGCGATATCGGTTCATTTCCACTAAAAAGTGGAATATCTTCCTTTTTCCAAACAGGTTTAATTTACATCTTGCGTGGAGCTAAACTTTTAATGTATCTTGTACAATTGTAGTACAATTAATTAAATAATACAAGAAACCANACATCTTGCGTGGAGCTAAACTTTTAATGTATCTTGTACAATTGTAGTACAATTAATTAAATAATACAAGAAACCACAGGTTCACTGAAAATTAACAAAAATGCCAATTAAAATTCATATCAAAAGGTTTTTTTATTGTAATAAATACTTTGAACGAGTTAATTGCTAAGTTGTTTTATATTGCTAAATTGTTTGGAATCCCGTATTTACGTTCTATTCAAGAGGCCGAATGGAACTTATAATTCTATCGGATATGAACAAGAAATTTTTTGGGAGCTTACATCGNACATCTTGCGTGGAGCTAAACTTTTAATGTATCTTGTACAATTGTAGTACAATTAATTAAATAATACAAGAAACCTCAGGTTCACTGAAAATTAACAAAAATGCCAATTAAAATTCATATCAAATGGTTTTTTTATTGTAATAAATACTTTGAACGAGTTAATTGCTAAGTTGTTTTATATTGCTAAATTGTTTGGAATCCCGTATTTGCGTTCTATTCAAGAGGCCGAATGGAACTTATAATTCTATCGGATATGAACAAGAAATTTTTTGGGAGCTTACATCGNCGTTCTATTCAAGAGGCCGAATGGAACTTATAATTCTATCGGATATGAACAAGAAATTTTTTGGGAGCTTACATCGAGGGGTGAACACTTGAGTGCTGCCAAAGTCATACGACGTCGCCCGAATTATATTGATTTAAGTGGAGTTTGCCGTAACATTGCGATACTCGGATGCATTCTTTGAATACATTGGCAGCGATTTACTACTTCGCCAGCAGTTTTCATATTTTTATTTGCAGCGTAACATTAATTCGGTCACACTCGAATTGTAAATTACTGAAATAAACCGTATTGATTGTATATATTCTACGCAGGAAACAACGTTTTATTGGGAATTATCGACTTGGCATTATATCCACAGACAGTCGGTCAGTAATGAACGTTGTGCATTAGAGTAATCGTATAGAGTGTAGTGTGAACTAATACGATGGTGGTAAATGCGACTGCAGAGACCAACAGAATACGTGTTAATGCATTTGTGAATATATTAGACTCACTTCTGGTGTGCCTTCAGTGCCCATATATCCATCCCGTACACTAATATTTGATGCTTCATCGATATATTAGTTATATAAAAAAAGTGTGTGAAGCAAATTTTGCCCACAAAACAAACGTGCACAACAATTGCCAACCATAGCTGAATTTCCAATTTTGCAGTTCTTCCTATCTCTCCCGATACTGAACACAATGGCACTTTGGGCTTGGAGTTTAAAGGTCTCTCCTACCTGGAGCTATTTTCTTTGTACGAGTTCGAGAATATCGGGAGCAATAAAACGCCATCGTCAATAATTGTAAGGCTCTGAGCTGGTGTGACGCGTTAAAGTCGTGCTGCGTCTCCTTATGGCACTTTTCGCAGTGACGTCACTATTCCATGGGTAAAAAGTCTGTAGCAAGGTTCAAAGCAGGGCGTTTGAGTATTTGTGAATGTATGTGGCTATTTAGAGAAAACGTTTTTATCTGTCATGGAGTGCTGTAATATGGGTTTTCTAATGTGTGATACGTGTTGGATGCACTCAACAGGCCTCGACCGAAGTGTGTGTTTGGAGGAGGAAACGCTTATTTCAAGCACTCTGTAACACACTTCAAGCACAAGGTAGGCAAACCCCTTAGTAGGACATCCAGCAGCATAGTGCCAGCAATAGGCTATATAAATATATATATATATNCAAGGTAGGCAAACCCCTTAGTAGGACATCCAGCAGCATAGTGCCAGCAATAGGCTATATAAATATATATATATAGAAATTTGTTTGTACGTCAGTACGTTTTATCTTTATAAAATTTCACTTTTTTGACAGGTCAGGNATATATATATATAGAAATTTGTTTGTACGTCAGTACGTTTTATCTTTATAAAATTTCACTTTTTTGACAGGTCAGGACAAAATTTCGGAAGGATATAATTCAGTACCCAACTAATAATACCATGTAGGCCAAAATTGACTTCGCTCCGCCCCTCCAAAAAATTTAATTAATATAATCGATCAACGCCGGGAAGGCTAAAATTTGCCCCAAAACCACCTCCCTCAACAAACTAATTCTACTTTAACCGATCAACGCCTGTAGACCACTTAATATAATTTAAAAATTATAAGGATATTCATAAATTGCTGAAAACAACGTGTTAAATGTTTTATGGAGAATGTTTTATTTGCAGTTCAATCCAAAAATAGCTGACGCTATTATTGCGTCTTCTCAAAAGAGCTAAGCAAATGTGTTTTAGATGTGCAGCAGATTCAANCAAAAATAGCTGACGCTATTATTGCGTCTTCTCAAAAGAGCTAAGCAAATGTGTTTTAGATGTGCAGCAGATTCAAATTTTTTTTAAATTCGAACTGTTTGTCACATTCTGCATGTCTTACATAAATCCTGTCGCCTGATCTGTCAAAGTAATTTGTTGTTCTGTGTGTAATAACGACTTTAGAACCAGCGCTGCGAACAAACATGAACGTTACTGAGTCTTTCTCGTTAAAAAAATTTAATCATATGTGCTTGAGTTTCCTAGATGACGTGTGTGATTTCATGTGACTACAGTAGTGCTTCAAACTGCCAACGANAATCATATGTGCTTGAGTTTCCTAGATGACGTGTGTGATTTCATGTGACTACAGTAGTGCTTCAAACTGCCAACGACAGAAAATAATGCCAGAAATGTAGGTATCAAGTCTCTGTTTTTGCTGTGACTTATTTATTGAAAGTGTACGGAGTTGCTGCAAAGTGTGACAATTACCAAATAAGTTCAACTTGTCGATGAAGACTGTAACGCTCCAAACGTGAAGCAACATTTCCAACCTACAACAATTGTCCGATGTGTGACACAAAAAAAGCTATGTTTCTGTAAGCGCTCACGCAAAGCTATGCTAATAACTTTAGATTGGTTTGAAATAGTGAGTCGAGCTATCAGAGTTAAAGAGAAAGGCCAGTATTGTTGTATGATCCGAGGTCCGACACTTTTTAAATTGAGTTATGTCAAAACTGTATGAATAGCAGTTAAGAAAGGTGTCATATATGACAAATTAATAGTGAATTGGCTCCGAAGCCGTACATTCACATCATTACTCATTTTTACCTGTTTTGAACGCCTTTGCTGCCACATGTGTGTTATATGTATACACTATGCATTCCAAGATCGCACCTTGCACCACTCCATATGTATTGGCTGTGTTGCGAGCCATCAAGGCTTGCGTATAGTTCTGGGCACACGTCTGTACGCGCTAGTCCCCTTATACTATCTTGTCTGCAGCCCGCCACGGAGTGACGCAGCTGAGAGACAACAGACCGGCCCTGCAGCATGCGCCGTCCCAGTCTTAAGACTTCGCTAACAAACAAGTAGGAAGCACCACATGACGTTAGTAATACAGCTTATAGCAAGACCAGCGCTGTGAGGATATCTCCGCCCCCCCCCCTCATATTGGACCACTTTAGAGGCTTAACCCGCTTCATCCCTCTGAGACTTGCCCATATATCTGAAGGGCGGTGCAGCTAGAGGAAACATGCGGCATTCGCTTTCACATTACAAAACCATTACCTGTTTTAGTTACGTGTTTAAGTGCAAGCNGCTAGAGGAAACATGCGGCATTCGCTTTCACATTACAAAACCATTACCTGTTTTAGTTACGTGTTTAAGTGCAAGCTATTATTTATACTTACTACATAATGCATTAAGATTTTACATGTTCTGTATTTTTCTTCAAGGGTTTCGATAAATAGTAACAATTCAGCAATACTGGCCTCGTCCAGCATGATAAATGGCGCTGGTTACAACATGTATTTTTATTCCGTAAAAAACAACTTNCAGCAATACTGGCCTCGTCCAGCATGATAAATGGCGCTGGTTACAACATGTATTTTTATTCCGTAAAAAACAACTTTAAATATGTGTAAGCTCGCTAAGGAAATAAGTAGTTGATACATCGACAAAATAAACGTTCATTTTGAGGAACAAAACTTTGCTTTGATAAAGAAGCAATAATGTACGGTACCTTACTAATTTCCCGTTGAAAGGGAGTAGGTTAATGTAAATATGGATTGCGTTNAAAGAAGCAATAATGTACGGTACCTTACTAATTTCCCGTTGAAAGGGAGTAGGTTAATGTAAATATGGATTGCGTGTAAAAGCACAACAATATTTCACATATTAAGAAGGTGGCGAGTTTTATTTTCAGTGTAAGATAACACGAACGTATCCTTAATGGCAAGGAAATTATTATTTTTTTAATATTTTTTTGTAACGGAGCCAGAAAAATTTCCCATGGGTTCAAACAGTCACGTACATGGTCCGTTAAGAGCACTACGGACCTGGAGTCTCAAATGTGTTGCAGAATGTTTGAAATACAGGTTTTTTTTACAAGTGTATCCTACTAACTGATCGAAGAAAAGGAAATAGACTTGAGACGAAGTACGTAGACTACTTTGAAGAAACCACGCACATTACAAACACTGTCTCCGAGCTCTCTGGCATGGGTAAATACAGCGTCTTCAATACTGCTTTATCGCAAAGGTAGTATAAGAGCATGTTTTGAACTCTGCTACAGATTTTGCACTACTAAAGTAACATGGTGATGGCTCAAAGTCCCATAAACCGCACCGTAGAACGCAAACACTGCACGCCAGTGCGGGACCTTGTACGTAGCGCGTTGGGGCGATTGGTACGCGGGGTGGCGTCGTTCTCACCGCTCTCGCGCTCTTGTGCCTGGAACGGCCAAAACACCTCCAGGTACACAGAACTCGTATGATGCCTTTAAGTAGATCATGTGCATGAACCACGGCGACAGATGACATGTGATTGTATATGGTCTCCTACAAACTGTCAATAGAAAGTTTTCCTATCTTGCACAATGCGGAAGCAACAATAGGAAAACTAATAACGTAATAATATACACCAGACATAACATTTTTAAAAAGTTGTTCATTTTATAAAGACTCTTGTGCAAACTGCCGGTCATGTTCTAACGTATTTAGAATCGATTGAATCTGAACGGTAACCTTTTTGAGAACCAAAAATTTATCACATTTGTAACACTTCTTCAATAAAATTCCCGATCAAACCTTACTTTGAGTATCCCTTAGTTTTGAAGGATTCCGATAGTATATTCAAGTCAATGTATTTCGGCAACTGTTTAAAATGGGACAATTGGGAAATCAACCATTTTACTTAAAATAGTCAATATTTTCACATTTATAAATTTTTGAGATTACTTCAAAATTCGGTATACATTATTCATTTCAGTGTAACGACCAATTAACGTTAAGNATTTATAAATTTTTGAGATTACTTCAAAATTCGGTATACATTATTCATTTCAGTGTAACGACCAATTAACGTTAAGCTGAACTTGATTACAAATGACAAATTTTTTACTAAACAGAGGACAACTTAAATCTTGTTTCTCACATATACTAGTGACCTTACTTCTCAAAAGAAAATGGCATCTTCAACTTACAAGGCTNAACTTAAATCTTGTTTCTCACATATACTAGTGACCTTACTTCTCAAAAGAAAATGGCATCTTCAACTTACAAGGCTGCCCTCTGTTACACATTTCCTGCACTGTGTATAATAAAAGTAGAAGTGATCCCTCCGTCTCATATTCTCTAAATCATGCATTTATATAGTGAACATCAGAACTCATTAAATGTTCTTGTAATCTGCGATTGAACATCTGCCCATTTGCCCATTCAGTGACAGTATTATCCTTAAATCCCATTTCTTATTAACTGTGCTGAATATTGGTGGTGATTTTTCCACGACTTAGACCGAAAAACGTAATTGGAATGACAGAAAATTTCGATACCATCAGTAGATATAAATGCGCTGATAATGTTGGAGTGGATCAAGAGAGGTTTCTTGGTGGGCAATTTAACGGCCTTTTCTTCGATGTAGTTGAAATTTCCTGCACTCCTAGAATTACGACCAAATTTTTTTCAGATTTTATTTTGAATGAAAGGAAGCTACTGCATTCAATTCCGGTCAGGACAACGGAATGGCCCAGGAAATATAAATCAGATTTCAGTTTATATTTCAGCTCGCTGAAAGAAAGGAATTTCAAGGCACGAACGCGATGTTACTTAAACATCGAAAAAGGAGTGAATCACCACTGTTATCTAATATTGCCATATCCCAGTTGACTATAGGTGTACGTTTCCTTTCACACCATATCTCGCAGACCGAAGACTTCCTTTGCGTTTTCTGTAGTGTATCGTCTTCAGGTTTTTCCCCCTGTTGCATTGACGTCAGTTATGTCCTTTGTCTTATCTTAACAGGTTCCGTAAGGCAGTCGGTCCATGGCCGCGAATATAAGTACGACAGCAGACCACTTTGTATTGTCAAAGGTCTACTAGTCTCCACGGTCAGAGGTACTTTAGTACAATGCTGAACGCGTTCTGGTCCAAAGTCGTCACAGTGATCGTCATTGCGTTCGTCGTGACTGCGACTGTGACTGTACAGAATCCTGGCACGTGTCCGGAGCCTCCAGAAGGTAGTAGTTGCATATGCGCAAACCTGTGCTCGAATGATGGCGAGTGCAGTGGAGCGATGAAATGTTGTCCCACCGCCAACAGGGGATTCGCTTGCACTAATCCAGCAGGTATGTTCAGTTGAGCGGCAGTAAGCACATAATAGTTTCTCCTACAGANTAGGGTACAGTTAGCTACGCAGAGGCGGGCCACTTATGGGCAAATTATATTTCGCTACATGGACGTTATCTGAATGGTGGCCCAGATATGGCCAACTGCACACAACTGTGCTTTGTGTGGCCCACAAGCAACTGCAGGTGAATTCCAGAGGTTGACTGATTATAGAAACTTGTTTGTGGGCTGCTCGTGTAAAAGAAGATTTGCACAAGTGGGCCAACTAACTTTTGTTACTTGGGATTTTTTCGCTCCAGCAACAAGCAGAGACCCCACTGGAAGAAGATCAAAAGTAGCAGAGCAGCAGATGTTGTGGTCAAACCGTTCGCCTTTCAAGAGTGTGAATCTGTTTCGATTCGCGGCGGGCTCACATGCAGATTTCTGAATGAGGGAATGTTACTGACTTCGCGGCACTAATTTTTTCTCCACAATCCTGCATTCCTTGCCCATTCCATTTTAGGACAACATTTTAGGTCATACTTCAAATATGAATGGCGATGGTGGCAAACTGAGTTTTTTGCATTGTAAGACAATCGTCAATTGTGTATTTCCCTATCCTAATGGTAACGCCTCAAAGCGCATTTACTTTTATGTGAAATCCTTTAATATATGTAAACTTAAACGAAAGTCTCTCCATTTACAGTCATATGAGATAAAAGGCGTTTAAGTCCACATTGTAAATATTTTCTAAATTATAGTACCAGGCACAGTATAGTGCCTGTAGGTAAGCCTCCCCAAACTAGAGCTGCGCCACTTGAAAACCAGTGCCTTTTGACGATGTTCGAGTAAGACTAATTAGTCTCTAATCCATAAAGCAATTTTGACACCACTGCTGAGATCTCCAGTCTTTATGTTTCCGGGTACCACAGAAAACACCGCCTCAGATGGGTAGGCGTCAATAACGCACTCTGTATTAGTTGCCGAGCAAAAAACTGCATGTAATCCACTGACTACGATAAAGTGCGATATCACAGTCCAGTAGTGTGTTTCATGTGTCTTGCAATTTCACCCGCTGTCTACTGTCAATCTCTCCTCACCTGTAGGACAAAATCTGGCCCATCGTTGCTTGCGGTCGACCATTACTAAACCTTTGTGGAGCGGTTTGTTTCGTTAGGAATGGCGTTCAAGCTCGTGACTTGATGCTGCGTACGATTCCGAACTCCTCGGCCACAGTAGCTCTACTTCTACTTGTTCCACATTCCCTATGATGTTATTTTGGGTAAAGCCTTCCGTATGTAGTCTGCGGGGCTGTCTGATGGCGATGCATGACATCAGGCATCAAATCAACGAAGTTCGACCCTACGAGCTCTGTGCAATTGCTTCCATTGCAATTTTAGACGAACACTGCGCTCGTGTTTCTTCGCACACGCCCACACTCTATAATTCTGCCTGTATTCGCTTGTCCTATTGTACAAGACTGCGCACTTGTTTAATCAAACCTTTGAGAAAAAACCCGTAAGTGACATGTTCCGTTGCTTCCTAAATATGTAACTTAGCATAAGTATTTAATACATGTGCTCGCTTAAATTGAATTTTAACTGCTAAATTATCTGTAGTCCTAACTTATATATATATATATATATATATATATATATATATAATAGTGTTTGGATGTTTGTTTGTCCCTCTTTTACATCGCAACGGAGAAANAAACACCGCCTCAGATGGGTAGGCGTCAATAACGCACTCTGTATTAGTTGCCGAGCAAAAAACTGCATGTAATCCCGTGACTACGATAAAGTGCGATATCACAGTCCAGTAGTGTGTTTCATGTGTCTTGCAATTTCACCCGCTGTCTACTGTCGATCTCTCCTCACCTGTAGGACAAAATCTGGCCCATCGTTGCTTGCGGTCGACCATTACTAAACCTTTGTGAAGCGGTTTGTTTCGTTAGGAATGGCGTTCAAGCTCGTGACTTGATGCTGCGTACGATTCCGAACTCCTCGGCCACAGTAGCTCTACTTCTACTTGTTCCACATTCCCTATGATGTTATTTTGGGTAAAGCCTTCCGTATGTAGTCTGCGGGACTGTCTGATGGCGATGTATGACATCAGGCAACAAATCAACGAAGTTCGACCCTACGAGCTCTGTGCAATTGCTTCCACTGCAATTTTAGACGAACACTGCGCTCGTGTTTCTTCGCACACGCCCACACTCTATAATTCTGCCTGTATTCGCTTGTCCTATTGTACAAGACTTCGCACTTGTTTAATCAAATCTTTGAGAAAAAACCCGTAAGTGACATGTTTCGTTGCTTCCTAAATATGTAACTTAGCATAAGTATTTAATACATGTGCTCGGTTAAATTGAATTTTAACTGCTAATTTATCTGTAGTCCTAACTTATATATATATATAATAGTGTTTGGATGTTTGTTTGTCCCTCTTTTACATCGTAACGGAGAAACGGATCGACGTGATTTTTACATAGAGATAGTTGGTGGACCTCGAAGTGACATAGACTACTTTTTATACCGGGAAAATATCTTATTTAAATTTTTAATTAAAATTCTTATTGGATATTGAAAAAGTACACAAACGGAATAACAATGCAACGTCAACAATGTAACGTCGCAACTGAGCTACAGACCGACGTAATTTCTTGCACAGAAATAGTTGGAGGGCAGAAAGGAGATACTGGCTACTTTTTAACCCGAGAACATTTTTCAAAAAATGTTTTAAACCATAATAATTGTGAATCAAGTTGGAAAAAAGTTTGCCGCCAGCGCGCTCTTTTGCAATACGCTGTCTTTGCCGCTAAAGATGTAACATAAGCATGTAGTAAAGAATTGTGTGAAATAAAAACACATAAAAAAACTCTGCGGTAGCATATAACT
Organism: Clitarchus hookeri; assembly: GCA_002778355.1. Taxonomy (NCBI): domain Eukaryota; kingdom Metazoa; phylum Arthropoda; class Insecta; order Phasmatodea; family Phasmatidae; genus Clitarchus; species Clitarchus hookeri. The sequence goes on from NQII01002303.1 coordinate 334,763, forward strand.
ATCTATAACAGAGAAAAACTAATAAGATTTTTTACTATTAAATTCACACGAGACGTTGAGTTTTATAATACTTAGTGTTAATCTTCTATACTCTATAGAGTATAGAAGATTAATACTAAGTAAAATTCAACTTTATTAAAAAAAACCCTTAACAATAATTCTGAAGTCCACGCGAGTGGGGCCGTGGGCACAGGTAGTTTATAATATTGTATTTATAACTAATATGAATACAGTCAGGTAGAAAATACGTATTTTGGTAATGCCTGGTGAGAATTAGTTATCATGCAAATATTAATACACTGAGCGCGCACGAATACGGTGCGTTGGACTTCTGGTGCAATTTGCTAAGCATTGTTTGCATGAGGCAGAGGAATATATGGGAAGTATGAGTTTNATACGGTGCGTTGGACTTCTGGTGCAATTTGCTAAGCATTGTTTGCATGAGGCAGAGGAATATATGGGAAGTATGAGTTTAGAGCTTCTCCATAAACAGACGGGTATGCATATGGGGAAAGCGGTCCTAACTGCTTAACATCTTCTCACATATTCGGCAGAAGGATGCCACCTCCACCCCAGGTCCACCGAAAACTGCCTAACACGCTGAGTCGAGAAAATGCATCCGAGTATTTCCGAGTCCAGCCGAAGGTCTTGCAGCCACTCAGCCACTTATACGGCATTTAAAATTTACGACTGCTGATGTTCACTGCAGATTTACNTAGAAAATACGTATTTTGGTAATGCCTGGTGAGAATTAGTTATCATGCAAATATTAATACACTGAGCGCGCACGAATACGGTGCGTTGGACTTCTGGTGCAATTTGCTAAGCATTGTTTGCATGAGGCAGAGGAATATATGGGAAGTATGAGTTTAGAGCTTCTCCATAAACAGACGGGTATGCATATGGGGAAAGCGGTCCTAACTGCTTAACATCTTCTCACATATTCGGCAGAAGGATGCCACCTCCACCCCAGGTCCACCGAAAACTGCCTAACACGCTGAGTCGAGAAAATGCATCCGAGTATTTCCGAGTCCAGCCGAAGGTCTTGCAGCCACTCAGCCACTTATACGGCATTTAAAATTTACGACTGCTGATGTTCACTGCAGATTTACTATTGGTAGCTTGTGAGATATATCGTCCAATTTCAGTAATAAATATAATAAATAGTTCAGTAATATAATATCAAATACATCCATTTTCACGTATGTTAATTACAAAGAGTGTATCTCAACTTCGGAATAAGATATCGAACATACGACAGCAGCATCGGAGAATCATGCCAAGGCCTCATATGTTACTGGAGGACTGTGTAAAGTACGGTACATTTTATCGGCTGTGAGAGCTGATACATAACCTGAGCATAGTCTCTAACCACACTGCAAAGATAATATGCGCCTCGTCTTGTCTGGGAAACAACTTCGCTGGTCGCCTGACGATTGGAAACGCGCAGTCTTCTCTGACGAGTTGCATTTCCTCAGATTCTAATAGATGGATGTGTTTATATGTGGAGAAATCACAATGAATACAAAGATCCTGCATGTCAACATATGTATGACACGACTGATAATGTCTCCCTACAATCATGTAGTACGTTCAGCTGGCGCCCATAAGAATTCTCCGTAAGTCTACAAACATTTGTACTTGTTTAACGTAATTTGCACATCTTCCAGACTTGTTATATCCTTTCAAGTTCTACATTCCTCCCGATGGGTTTGATCCCTTTGAACAGGGTAAAGTGCCAGCACAGACACCCAAGTCACAAAAGTTTTGTGACAAGAACACACCAGCTTTGGGTAATGCCTTGGCTTCTTTGTTCCTCTGATCTGAACTTCAGAGCATTCCTGGGATGTCCCCAATGCATCACTGAAAGCAGAGCTCCACCAACTTGGAAAAATACAATGTTATGGGACAATTAGTTAAGAGTTATAATGTTCATTTTCTATGGACGTCTTCAGAAATCTCGTTTCTCACATCTCCTGTGCTGTGTTCTGCAATTCTACGATCAAGGATTGTGACCTTATGATAGTAGACGAGCATTTCTTTTTTTCTGGTTCTTTAGTGAATATTCTTGTAAAGAGGATAAATTTCTTTCAGTTTTGCGCCATGTTAATTTAATGGTCTGGAAAATATAACATCATTGTCAGTTAAACGCATTCCAGAGAGGGACAGAGAAAAAAATAGATTTGGCGGCTCTTAACATCAAGGTCTTGAGAGAAGACACATTGCAAATTTACAGTTTTTTAATAAAGTAAGCCATTCCGACTCAGTCACCTCCTTCCCATTTGCGATGTGTTTAAATGTTTAAAGTGCAATATTTCTCACACCTGCAAATGAAAAATAGCCAGTCAATTGATCAGTGAAAGATATTTCACTCTTTTAGACTAGTCCCATTTTCGATTGACCGTGCCGCAAGCAATAAATATTTTGTAAACAAAAGATGTAACCATTTTTTATGCGATTTGAACCAGTTTGAGTTCGAAAATCTCTGTTGCCACTTTGAAATCTTGATGTGTAAAGCAGGATCCAAAGTGGCGTGCATGCCATCGTTTGTCGAAATTTAACCTATGTATAGTCCTACTGAAATCATTGCAAATAGTCATTTCAAGTTCAATTATTAAAGAAAAATAATTTGTTTTTTATTTGACTACAATTTATTTTAGTAAGGAGAGTAAAATCAGTTAAAACACAATAAAATAATGTTACATGTAGGTAAACTAATAAATATTCTGAAAATATACACCCAGAGAAAATTGTTATCGGTCAGAGACAGAGTAACACGATACTGGGTATGCGGTTAAGAGCTACGAAGTTAATACAAATATTTAACAGTTCAGGCATTGCCTTTGCGAAAACATGCATGTGAATGGCAACTCGGGTTCCCTGGAACTGCACATTCTATTGTCACAGTGGATTCCTAGTGAAATGTCAAAGTGTCTGTACACAATATAGGAATTGGCACGAGATTAATGAGCACCAGTATGAATTTGCCTTCATCCAGCTTTCAGCAACAACTGTCTGGAAATTACGGTCCGTGGTGGACGCGACGAGCATTCCCTCAGTCGACTACAATGTTAATATTCAAATAAATTAAAAGCTCAAAGAAACATTAATTTTTTTCACGAAGTAAGTAGCTTTAAATTTGGATTATGACTCCCCTTAATACGTAGACCCATTGCAACACTTGTGAATGGTAGGGCCTCCAGTTTCTTCATGTATCAGAACCGCTGGTGCATTGCCACATCTCCTGTGATCATAGCTTTGTCTTCCTCTGTTTTAAGAGATAAACAGGTGTTTGTGTGCAGAGGAACATTGTGCTGTACTTTTATTAATATATATAAATAACATTTACTAACCTTATATAAATAAGCATGAACTTCTCTGTATCGCCATTTCAGGCCAAAGAATGACGACACGATAATTCAGAATATGGCAGGCCTCTCTCTTATAAGATTCTCACGCCATTTTGTTCGATATGGTATCTATATGCGACATGGTATTACAGAATGTAATTGCGTGCAAACAGAGTAGGTGAAGAGATTAGGACGGCTCTTAAAATCGAGGTTTTAGAGCCGATGAGGTTGATTGAGGTAAGTATCAAGCAGCGCTGGAATCAAAACGGCAGGGAAACGGAAGATCCCGAGAAAACCCACTGAACAACGGCATCTTCCATCACGATTCCCACATGCGAAAATCCGGAGTGACCCGACCGGAGATTGAATCCGGATCGCCTTGGTGGGAGGCGAGCAGGCTAGCCGCACAGCCATCGTGGTGCCCGCGTGCAAAAAGAGGATGCACTTCTTCTGAATAGGAGGTAGATATGAGCAGATGTACGAGTATGTGTATGAATGTCCTATCATTAGCCATTGTAATCATAACCCAGGCTGTGGAAAACGCCTTGTCGTTGAAATTGTGAATGAAGAGGAAGAATACGTCTGTGTATCTAGTCATTACAACGGTGTTGTCGGCATCACTGAGCAGCGTGCATTATGAGAGCTTCGTTATTTCCAAATCCGTGCTTAAGAAACTTCTCCGAAAGGTAGTGAGCGAGCTCTGCTTTGTTTTCAAGATGATTCGTGAAATTTCTCCAATACATAGGTAACCATGTTAGCATGATTAATGTTTCTTCTGGCTGAACATGAACTTTTCTGTAAGGCACTCTAAATTACTTTGCTTCGCTTAAGAAATATGTGGCGAGGTCCCCGAAAGTTTGGAAAAACTAAAGCCTGGACACCTACTATGAGCAAGAATATCTGTTTTTCGATTATCCATGATTAAATTAATTTTAAAAGAAAAATGTTACACGAAATATGTATCATATGTTAAAAACTAAAGAACAAGTCTGCTGCTCTTATTGCAGTATTTTAAGAGTAGCAGCACTGTAAAGAGTTTATACAGCATACTTATTGCAAGGAAAGCACGAAAACAATTGTGCAATTTAACTTATGATAAGTATTCGTCTACAAATGCCTAAACTGTCTTCACTCACAAAGTTTAAGTAAAAATACCTTTTCAGAAGCTCTAAGAGTTGGCATCCATTTCAACAAATAACCAAAGCACAGAAAGAAGTTCATGTTTGAATACTGACCTCTTATCAATTTGCCTTCCTAACTCATATGCTACTATAAGAAAGCAAACAACATCCTTCTTTGCCCCGATAATTTTCTTATGGTCCTTAGAAAATTAAGCTATGCAAATGTGTAGGAATATTTAAGGATTAGTGCGCAAGTCTTAGGTAATATATCAAAGAATCTTGTCCAGATTTTCCAGCCTACTGACGGGGATTAAGCCGTTGTTTGAAGAAGGTGAGCACTAGATGCGTGCCACGTTCCTTCCCTTCGAGAAGCGACGACTGGATANCCGTGCTTAAGAAACTTCTCCGAAAGGTAGTGAGCGAGCTCTGCTTTGTTTTCAAGATGATTCGTGAAATTTCTCCAATACATAGGTAACCATGTTAGCATGATTAATGTTTCTTCTGGCTGAACATGAACTTTTCTGTAAGGCACTCTAAATTACTTTGCTTCGCTTAAGAAATATGTGGCGAGGTCCCCGAAAGTTTGGAAAAACTAAAGCCTGGACACCTACTATGAGCAAGAATATCTGTTTTTCGATTATCCATGATTAAATTAATTTTAAAAGAAAAATGTTACACGAAATATGTATCATATGTTAAAAACTAAAGAACAAGTCTGCTGCTCTTATTCNAATTTTAAAAGAAAAATGTTACACGAAATATGTATCATATGTTAAAAACTAAAGAACAAGTCTGCTGCTCTTATTCCAGTATTTTAAGAGTAGCAGAACTGTAAAGAGTTTATACAGCATACTTATTGCAAGGAAAGCACGAAAACAATTGTGCAATTTAACTTATGATAAGTATTCGTCTACAAATGCCTAAACTGTCTTCACTCACAAAGTTTAATTNTTATGATAAGTATTCGTCTACAAATGCCTAAACTGTCTTCACTCACAAAGTTTAATTAAAAATACCTTTTCAGAAGCTCTAAGAGTTGGCATCCATTTCAACAAATAACCAAAGCACAGAAAGAAGTTCATGTTTGAATACTGACCTCTTATCAATTTGCCTTCCTAACTCATATGCTACTATAAGAAAGCAAACAACATCCTTGTTTGCCCCGATAATTTTCTTATGGTCCTTAGAAAATTAAGCTATGCAACTGTGTAGGAATATTTAAGGATTAGTGCGCAAGTCTTAGGTAATATATCAAAGAATCTTGTACAGATTTTCCAGTCTACTGACGGGAATTAAGCCGTTGTTTGAAGAAGGTGAGCACTAGATGCGTGCCACGTTCCTTCCCTTCGAGAAGCGACGACTGGATANATTAAGCCGTTGTTTGAAGAAGGTGAGCACTAGATGCGTGCCACGTTCCTTCCCTTCGAGAAGCGACGACTGGATATTTTCGGTAGTCCGGTCCTTAGTGACGGTGTTGCAAATCCTTGAATGGCTCAGCGATGTGGATCCAATGATTCATCGGAGTTATCTCTTCGTCTTCATGCATGTGTCTCCTTTCGACAGGAGACTTGTGACTTATTATTGTAAATACAGAGATTCCTACGTGAATTCACCACGTCAGCAATGGAATGACAAAGCCCATCACTGAAGTGTGAACACATACACGATGATGCTCACAAATCCACCAACACTTTTGCTCATGCGAACTACCCATTTCTGAGCATTGTCCGAACGAACCTGCTAAATTTTTTTTTTCGACCGGAATACAGCGAAATTCCTGGACACAAATTGCTNTGAGCATTGTCCGAACGAACCTGCTAAATTTTTTTTTTCGACCGGAATACAGCGAAATTCCTGGACACAAATTGCTCTAGGACTTCGGGGAGCACCTAGATTATATTACAAAGCCGACGACGGCTTGGTGTTGTGGGGATTGGTTAGAATAGNCTAGGACTTCGGGGAGCACCTAGATTATATTACAAAGCCGACGACGGCTTGGTGTTGTGGGGATTGGTTAGAATAGATTATGTTTTTCTTCAATTTCCTTTAAGGCAAATTCCCATGCAAATGATTATATTCGCCTTGATGAGAATAAAGTTGTTCAAATCAAATACACGTTTTTCTTTACCAAGTACCTGGATTTTGAACGTATGTTTGTTTGAGGTGCTANAAAGTTGTTCAAATCAAATACACGTTTTTCTTTACCAAGTACCTGGATTTTGAACGTATGTTTGTTTGAGGTGCTGTTTCTTAGTAAGGTACTTTATTGTCAGACATTCTAATGGTTCTGGAAGCACAGAAAAAACACTGTCAGCTTCTCGAATGAGTTCTATAGGTCGATACAGAGACGAGATAAGGAAAAACAATTTATTGAATGCCATCTTGAATTTCGGGTTTTCAATCAATAATTCGAACCGGCAACAAGAATGTTGTTTCTCCAATTGCTCCACAAAATGCTTGTTGCACTGTAACCAAACATTCTTAACATATATTTTCTTTAACTCTATACGTAGGGGCCTAATGGATTTATCAGGTAAATAAATGGAAAATATACACATTTTCAAAATTTGCACGTCAATAACGTCTTAAAATTTTATGGTTGTTTTAAAAGAGGAAAGTATAAACATTCCAATTTAGGGTTAAATTAATTTAAATCTAATTTACCTGCCTCCCGTCAGTGGAATGTAGAATTAATTATATTCCGTGCCTTATTCAATTGCTTTTTTGTTCCTGTAACAGTTTTTTATGTTTAATAAGTGCCATCTGATTTAATTAAGTTAAATAACTATGTAATTAAATATTAAAAATATATCAACTACAAAAAATACATGTAACAAAAATGTTCCAGGTTTTAAATAAAGTATAGTTTTCTGTATGCATTGACAAGAATTGCACATTTATAATATTTACCATAAAAAAAAATTAAATTTTTTTAACGAGATGTTGTAATTAATTATACATGTCTCAAAAAGCCATTAGATACGCAATTTTTGTGAAGCCGCATATTCAAATGAACTCTATGTTTTGTATATATTTTTCGTCCTGGAAATATTAAGTTTTACTTCAATAAGCTATATATTAAATGCTTCCACAACTACACTGTGTTATTGACTGAAATTTCTCTTTGCTGTTTCAGGATGAGCACTCCTCCTAATGTCAAGATCTGCTGTAATCAAATGCAAGAAATATACACTTCTACACACTTAATGGTTTTCCGAAAACTATTTTCTATGCACGTCTTCATATAATAAATATTCATCCAATACGACTGTTGTTATTAAAATGTCAGCATATGCGATAACATGTAATTATATTCTCGATGAAAGATATACTTTACGATGATTACACTTTGCTGTATTGCTGCTTCATAGTAGCATGTGCGTGCCCAAAATGTATTCCATTGCAAAAATATACCCAAAAGAGACACACTCATTTGACTGTAAAGGAGCCGGTCATTCATTAGTTCTCTTATACCTACGTAATCATGGGAAAAAATTTTAAGTATTCCTGCAAATAATATAGTAATTTTATTATCGTGCAGAACGACGTGAATTTCCTAAGTCATATTGAAATGTGTCAAATTTATCACTGAAATGATGTGATAATTGTTTGGCGAAACCAAGCAGAGCATATTAATATATTAAGAAATATATTATATATACCAGCAGTTTTTTAACTGTCGTGAATTGCTGACACTGCTACAGCTGAATGTTGTAGTCAATAAAATTTTTTTTTACTGAGGATGCACCTGTTTTCCCATGACAATTTGACAGTGTGTACAATATTCCTTAATTTAATATAAATCTGCTTCCTTATTTGGTATTCTGGAACTATTTATGGACTTCATTCGAGAAATTTGCAGTTTTCATACTCTCGCTGACGCTCAGGGTTTTTCCTCATTTTGTAAGCCAGAGTCTGTTTTAATGTACTCAAGGCCATAGAAATCATCATCTCACACAGTGACCACGCTGTACGCATGGAAAAGAGCACAGGCACCCGCAAGGTAATGAGCTCGAATCGTGCCAAATCATATCTTCTGTTGATGAAAGCCTCCCTCTTCTATCAGGCCATCATATGTGTCCCAGCTTAATTGCAGAACAAACTCAGCTACAACTATCTACAAAAAAGAAAAACAAATGACAAATTTGGAAGGATCCCGAAAATTTGAAGCGTTCGAATTTTAAATGGCGGAAAACGTTTACATCAGGTAGTAATAAATTTACCAAATATTAATCTACACGTAGTACTCTTATGAAAATTCGTCAACCAACTTTTAAAAGCACATTATATCTCATGTTTTGTCTTATATGTATCAGTGCTGACAATAATCATAACCAAACAAGAAGTTACCGATGGCGCCGCGGTGGCTGAGCTTTTAGACAGCTCGCCTCCCACTNAGCGGGACTCGTGCCAGACGATGCTGCTGGCAGGCGGGTTTTCTCGGGATCTCCCGTTTCCCCCGCCCTTGCATTACGGCGCTGCTCCAATCTCACCTCATTTCACCCTCATTGGCTCTCAAGACCTTGTTGATAAGAGCCGTACAATTATCTCAACTCAAATAAAGAAGTTACAGATATAATGAGCATACTTTCCTCTTCATGTATCGGTATGCAACTAGTTTTGATGGCGTTCTTAAAAGCGTAGAGTGCAGGGAGGTGTTGATGTATTGTTGAAAATGATATAATTTTTAATGGAAGTAGAAACATAAGCAATACTAGTGAGACAATTAAAAATACACATGTACTTTCCCCGAAACTCGGGGCCATGAACTCTCGATTCATAATCTGACATCCAACCAACGGCTTTACGGAGGAAGGTTTAGGAGCATCAACTTCGTTCGTAATCTGCCTGATGTTTCGGTCGACATAGTTTACTAACCAAAATAATTAGAGGGCGTTCATACTGAAAATCATGCATTTGAGTCACTTAAAGCGTTCAAGTTTACAAGTGTTGTGCCATGCGACAAGTTTTTAAAATAAATAAAAATTATTGGAATGCCGACAAAAATGTATTTAAATATATTTGGTAGACATTCGTGAGATCAAATGCAACTTTTCAAATTTTGAATTAAAGTAAATTTCTTGTCTCTGTATTCACACTGGTTTTGAAGTCATGTATCCTCCTTCAAAGTAGCTGGCAGCGACGAATTTGGAGACGTATTCGAATAAGTAGACGCTGTTAAGGAATAATTGCAAACAAACACATGTTTCCTTTCTGCATTATCAACGAAGACATAGTGTACAAGGACATACATTCAAGTTAGGACACTTGGGACATACCCTCTTTTCATGTTGATTAACATATCGAAATGCGGTAAATGTTTACCATAGAAACAGCATACATGTTTTATTCCCGTCCGTGCACTTCTTGTACATATTGCTGAATGCTTTGCTAATGTTGCATTTCTTGTAAAGGAACGAACACATTCTGCGCATTGGTATACAATACACTCAGTATTCTTTACACAACTACTCCTTTCGTTACAACACATATCGCGACTATGCTTAAATTTGTTTTCACCAAGCTGGTACTGAAATCCAGGCGATAGTGTAACCGTTGCAGGATCAAACCTGCAACATCTGACCTCATGCAGATATAGTTCACCACTAGCAACAAAAAAACACTGAAATTTCAAACAGCGATGTAGATTGCGAGTAGGTTTACTGAGACGATAGTTTTCATTATTATGTAACTTACAACTAAATAATCCTTATCACAATAACAACACTTTTGTTTCGATTCCCATGATTGCTGTGAAGTTTCTTTTGAAGAAAGCATGTGCGCCATCATTACTTCCGACACTGCAGATTGAGATTGTGTATCTAGTACCACACTGTTAATGTTTCACATAGGAAACTTCATACTTTTGGCGTTAAAAAATTACGTAGAAATTACTATTATTATAATTGCATGTAACCGCTATCAAGAAGAATTAAATAAATTGCTAAACCCATCGACATTTCATATTTTTCGTGAAATAACAACACATTTACATATATTAAAATAATAAGCTGGGGAAGAATAGTTTTTTTGGGGTGTTTCATGTAAGACAAAGAAAAATATAAGCGTGCAAAAGACGTTTTGAAAAAAGTTTTCAATAAACAAATAATTACAAAAAATATATATTGCTTGTTTAATACGCGCCCACCGCAAAAAGTGGTTAGTTGCCAATACTGTACTTGAACTCATATTCGGGAGGATTTGGGTTTGAATTCAATTCCGAGTAGTGTGATTTTTTCCCCCAGTAGTTTCCCGAAATCACTCCAAGCGAAAGCTGTGATAGTTCCGTAAGACAGAACAAACGGAAGTGCAGGCTGCTTGCCCAAACATTCACTTATAACTGTTAGAGATAGAGAGTTACCACATCGTGGTGTCAGGGAATTAATCACTACTTTACTACTTAAAAAAAAATAAGCGATAACCATTATTTTACATTTCAAAATCCATAAAAAATTATGTAAGCAATTTCCAAAAACAAAACAACTAACTTTTAATTACGGAGGATCATATGTGAAATATCTTCACTATTACATATCCTTACAATTGCAAATATTGATAACCAGAACCCAATTTGCAGCGGGATACGATTGATTGTTCGAGACACACTATTTACCGAAATGCTTAAACAAACCTACATCAAAATGCAAACCTATCTTAGACCCTCCTCGCAGATTTTTCGCCATAAATTTTGTAAAATGAGAATAGCAAACATTAATATACAACTTATATGCAAACGAGTATATTTAAGTCTAAAATGTAATTAATAAACTAATCTTCTAACCTATCGCTCGGGCTATACGTAGCTCTATCACCACACAAGAACACGATGTCTGGCGGAGTAATGCAGCGACCAAACCACTCGGTTCCTACCAAAACGCAACACATTAGTCCATCCGTCATTAAAATTTTGGATCGTTTAACAATCGCGCTAACACTTATCTGAAAAAAAACGTATGTGAGAGGAAGAGAATATTTCCAGTTAATATACACAACTTTTGGTCTCTTTCATATATCACAGAAAATTTCCGTAAAAGTATACACGAAAAACAATGACTGCAACAGGTATGCTATCAGGAAAATACACATAATAGAATTACAATTGGAAATAATGCATAGTACATTATAAGGTGTTTAAGAAAAAACATATGAAAAAATCCCATTCCCAGATTTTAAAGGAATATACTTCTTACCTTCCTACAAACTTAAATTAGTAAGGCTCCTAAACCAAAATGATACACTTTTTTTTAAATCCCAAATGCTTATAATATATATAAGTTCAAACGTATAAGTAATACAAATTTTACGTTCTTACTATTCTACCTATAATATACAATATCTTTCTACAGTCATATGATCGACGAGATACTTAAAATGTAATATCCTTTCTTACAGTAAACATAAAATAAAGAATACTGCAGTACAAGTGTGACTATTATTCACTTCGTAGGTGAGCTAAAGAATATAAATGTTAACCCCAACAAAACAATTTTTCTCTAACCCCATAAAACGGATATCTATATATGACACTGAACAAAGTATAAGGGTTGCGAACAGGGACAGTGACCCCCCTCCTCCACCTTAAAAGGGTTGTGTGAAAAAATAACAATCATAAGAAAAATGAGTGGCGAATTTCATGAAAAGATCTCCTTGGTGTTAAAATTATAATTTATATCTCAAAAGAATTTTGTTAGTTCCCGCATCAAAAAAATCAAGCAAAACAATGAAAACTTTATTAATACTTGTTTTATATACAAATGTGCGTTGAAAACGGTTTACGCTACTACTTCTCGAATAACCTTGTTGGCGACGAGAGGATAAATCCTACAGTTTTTAGAAAAATGTAGATGGATCCCTTAATATGGTAAAACTTAACGACTAAAGTAACCCATCCTGCCCAGAAGAATAAGTGTATGCAAACAGTGAAAGCTATACGAGCATCAATATCGACCCGCCCGGAAAATGTTTCCAATTCTTATGCCGTGAGAAACCGGGGTTTGTCGAGGGTTTTTTGTAACACTAACGCTTAACACATTGAGGCAGATCACCACTTATGCAGTTCTCAAGAAACAAGTGCATGTAATCAGTCAGAAGATCAAGCTTCACGACAGAGGCCCTCAGCATAGCATCAAGATGTAAACTATAACATCTCCCTTCAAAATACTACTTAAAATATACTTGTGTTGCTAGAGTATGTTAATTCTGCTCCACGCCACCCACTTTTCTTTAGATCTATGAGAGCAGTTTTTATTAGTGAAAAACATCCAGAACTTCTCTCGCAAAGGGTACAGAGTGAAAATCACGACATTCTGTTTCAGTGAACAGAAAATTTTTATATTCTTTGGTGACCTACGGGAAGCTTAAATAATTTCCAACGCCCTACAAACAAACACTCATCGCTTACCAACCCAAATAATTTCGTCGCACAAAAGGAAGACACGAATAACAGTCACTCTACAAACACCTACCTGCTTATCTGCAACAGAACCAAGATATTCTCGTTCGCCTCCCGCATCTAGAATATCTTCAAGGAAATACGACTGTTACAGTCGCGCCACATTCTTCTAACAGGTACATCGAAAGCGCCCTCGTCTGGAACATGTCCATTTTTTATAACATATCGTTATAGTAAAGTTTTGATATTTAACCATGCTTTAAATGTTGCTTTTTTTTATTCTATCTGTAGACATATAACATAAATTTTTCCCTTGCGTTCATAACCGATAAACATTTTTCCTTATAAACAAAAATAAACATAGGATGTTTCTTAAATATTTTCTGCGTATTCACTTTATACAAACATAAATTATTTTTTTACATTATTTGTTAAATATGTGTAGTTTTTTCCAGCTCAATCAAAACACTTTTAAAAATATTAAAAAAATACTTTTTACTATGCACATAAACTGAAGATGTGATCGAATGATAAACTAAGTCGTTTAAGTTAAATTAATATTTATTTAGAGCAACATGCATAATTTTGCTACAAAAAAAAACATTTCTTTAACAAAAGAAAGCAAAAGCACAAACATAAATTTTTTTACCTCCTTTGATGTATCCCTTTTAAACTACCCTGCAGCCGAATTAACCATTGCATATATATATACATATATATATAATATGTAATAGAAAAAATATTAGTAATTTGATTTGTATCACACCAGTAAATATTTGCATAACCAACGTTTTCAATTTATTACGGAGCATTCAGAGAAGTACTAACATTTAATTTTCCATATGCTTTCTACAAAAAAAAAGATATGACTGTCCTTTTACGACCTCGCTTGACTTGAAACAAACACACTTGTTAATGGCCACGCCCCGCTAGGTCATCGCACTTGCTATACAAATATGCATGTCACAGCGCGTGTTTCATACTCGCGTTGACAAAACTGCTAGAGTCTACCTCCCCCTCTACTACCCCAACCCTGGTACTTAGTCAAAAGGCTTATGATTTAAAATTCCGAAGTTATCTAAAATTAAATAAAGTACTGTATTTTTAAGTGTTTCTAATATGTGAAACAATCTAAATTCTAGTTCGAGCAAGTACAAGTGTGTATTGCTGTGTTTCATAATAGAGGTTATGGTATTTACTATGATTTCAATAAAGAAACTCTTCTATAATATAAATATGAAAGAAGTGCAGTATTTAGTCTCACACCAAACAGTCAAAGTCCACATGTGCGAACGGTCTTGCTATACATATCAGCATAAGTTAAATTTGGAAAGAGAAACAGAACTTTGATGAAATGATTTCCTTTCCACTTGAGGGTACTCCATGAATAAAGTCAGAAATACTTTATGAATAATTCTACTGCATGTGCTGTATACTAAAATGATTATAGCGAACTGCTTAGGTCAAAACAAAAATATTTTTTGAGGTTTCTTTCCTTCACCTTGGCTACAGAATATGTATTTATAGGTACCTGCATGCTCTTGATAAAAGCTTAAATGGTAATCAGTCTCTGGGTCTATGAGTTGATCTCTGCTTCTTCGATATTCCCACTGACAGATGGAAAAAACCGAGTTGCTGCTGTGGTAAGACTTGTTTCGTAGTAATAACTAATGGTGTGTATAGAACAAAAATATTCGAAAGGACTGACCTCCGAAATGCTACTGATGAGCGTGGGTATGCCTTTTTATAAGAACCAATAAATTTATTATCCTTTACGATACATGCAAATATAGTGTTATTTAATATGGATGTCATGATTGCAATGTCTTTACTGTATGGAAGGTGGTTTATTTTTCCTATTATGTGTAGAAAAGTCTCGCGTTATGCTTGTGTCTGTGTTTCTGTATGATTTTTTCACGTGACTAATTTGACACGATAATATGGTCGCCACGGATTTAGTTGGATTATAGGAAACCAACTATTGGTATGTTCTGTGGCTATTGTATTGAGATATGGTGTGCCATATTGTCCGCCAGTATGTTGCTCGGAATGATTGGTTGAAATCTTTTGGTTCTATGGTCATTATTATTTATTTGTTTCCTTGGTTTTGCTGATATAGTTTTATGGAAACGTCTTCGGAAATGGATTGTATTGTTTGATAATATGGCTAGTAAGAACGAATATTTGGAATACTCGGTCGGGTGATTGGTATGCTCTAGTGGTATGGACTGGCTATATGTTTGATATTGGCTGATGTTATTATCTATCATAATGGATTGTATAGTGTTTTTTTCTTTGGGACTATTGATGGCTGGAATGCTTATGCTGGAACGTTTTATTTGCTGATATGGTTGTAACACCTATTGATACATTTTGGTATAGTTGGGTTGGCAGTGAGGATATTCTGTATGGAGCTTTGGTATGATCCATATGCATGACCAATATAACATGATGGTATTATTGTTAAATATTTGCTTCGAATAATTTCGTATGAATGGTTGATTGGAATGATCTAGCAATACGACTTTTATGTATTTCTGCTCCGTTGGTATGGCTTTTATTATGTGTTGATATGAACAATTGATATAGTATTTTTGTATGAATGTTTCTTTTCTAATTATTTTATAGAAAAATATTTATAGTTCTTGTGGCATATTGATATGTAATTTTTGTATAGCTGTTTCTCTTCAAATAATTTAATATAAAAGCATTATTTTCATTTACAAATTGATAAGAACCTAGGTGTCTGAATACGAAATCTTCATTCCGTCTTCATCTTCGCCGTAGACGAAGTCGAGTACTTTTGAATGCTAAATTGAAATTATTTGTTCACCGAAAGGGTACCCCTACAAGCAAACACCTCAGAAAGGGTGATAGTACCCGTCTGCCAATCACAATACACTTCCCATAGGGTGGGGAAGGGGGTAATATCAGTTTCCCAGGTTAAAGTATGCCGGGTATTACGGTTCACCCTCCCAACACCCCTTTACAGGTTAATCGAATGGCACCTAGACCGCTAATAGCTCCATAGCATGCCAGAACTCTTCCACTCTCACTTTCTGAAGTTAACATAAGTTATATGTGTCTGTCATTATCCCTTCTCCTACTGTATATTATAATCACTGTTTTTGGAAGATATTAGTGATACTTTTATTTTTATATGTAACAACTTGTTACACTATGTATTTTCACGTAATTTGAAAGAGAATCTCAAATAATGCTTTTGTACGCTTATAACACTTGTACGGGCAGTTTGTCTAAAATATTATATTTTGTACTATGTTAATTTACCTTAGTATTTCACAATAAAATCTTACGTCAATTCAACGGGGAAAAATAAACTATAGAATTATAATGCCTTGCTTGGCTTACTTCGATACCTTGTGCTCGGCTTCCTTAGATACCGTATTCACAGAGTGTGTCATTCTCGTTTCAAGGAACGAGATAACGCCACACAGCATGGTATCCGAGCAGCCGATA
Source organism: Clitarchus hookeri (assembly GCA_002778355.1). Classification (NCBI taxonomy): domain Eukaryota; kingdom Metazoa; phylum Arthropoda; class Insecta; order Phasmatodea; family Phasmatidae; genus Clitarchus; species Clitarchus hookeri. The sequence continues at coordinate 351,106 of NQII01002303.1, forward strand.
GTAAGCCATGTCACCGCAGGTTTCAGGTTGAATTAATGGAAGGCCCCTGACCGTGACCTGTATAGCTTCAGTATCACCATGCAACGGTAGTGCGCAGAAGACTTTCAAATAATTTACTGCCTAGATCTACACAAAGTTCAATTTTTAAGTGTGGATGTCATTTTTATCACGGTATTCTACAGCCAAGCTGTACGTGTACACGTTATTATAGTTCCATTAAGAGTTTCGGTGTCTGCCTCACTGCAGAAAAAAAACCAACCAAATGCTGGAAAATTTCCAAAAATAATTTGCGACAAATCATTGTATTTTCACTACCACCAGCGGTCGTGAAACTTAATTACATTTTTTCTTCCGAAGCATAGTGAACGGTCTCCCAGCATGCAAACAACTGTGATGGAAAGAGGAAAGTTTCAAACCTATGTAATTGAATTTTGAATCGTCGTTACCATCGTGATGGCTGTCAGTCAGTGGAACGCACTGCCACTGTTAGACACAGTATTAGGCAAAGAATTGTGGTTGGCGGGATTCATTAAATAAATATATAAACTGGGGGAAAATGAAAAATTAACACCAATAAAGCAGTAACGTAGAAACACCATACGTTCATAGGGACTGATAGAGGGCAGTACATGCAGTGATTAGCAATGTTATGCTGTGGACAGAGATGGAACCATGTACTGGTCGTAACACCGCTGAGCTCAATACAACTGTAGTTAACTCGGTGAAAGGGTAGTCTGTGGTTTCAAGCATCGGCCTGTGTGAAGTAAGCGTTGTAGATGTGTTACGACGACATAGACGACCACACTTCGTGAAATTAACGGACTTTTAATGAGGGCCTAATGTGGGTCTGAGGGAGGCTGGATAGTCCTTCCGAAGAATCGCCCAACACGAAGGACATGAACTGTTTGCTGTGCATCATTGGCAGTACCGGTGGTCCAACGATGGTTCACGTGCTCGTCNCAACACGAAGGACATGAACTGTTTGCTGTGCATCATTGGCAGTACCGGTGGTCCAACGATGGTTCACGTGCTCGTCAACCTGGTTCCGGACGGCAGCGGCATACGGATTCCCGCCTGGACCACCGCATCAGACGAGCAGCCATTNTTCCGGACGGCAGCGGCATACGGATTCCCGCCTGGACCACCGCATCAGACGAGCAGCCATTGCTGATCGCACGGCAACCGCTGCACAAATTAGGGCCACTGTTATATACAGGGTGTCGTCTAGGATCATTACCAACCGTTTGCTGGAGGATGGGCTACGATCAAGGGTGCCGCTCGCCAGGCTTTTGCTCGCACATCTCCGTGCAGACCACCTCGGATGGTGTCACGAACGACGANATCAAGGGTGCCGCTCGCCAGGCTTTTGCTCGCACATCTCCGTGCAGACCACCTCGGATGGTGTCACGAACGACGCAACTGGAGAGATGAATGGCGCGTAGTTGTATTAAGTAACGAGGGTAGATTCCGCCTTGGCACCAGTGACGGTCGTTTGCGAGTGCGGCTTTGACCATGAGATCGGCAATAACCAGAGTGTATCCGGCAGTGACATACAGGACCAACTCGTGGCATCATGGTCTGGGGGGCAAATGCCTACAATGACAGTACGCATCTGGTGTTTGTTGAGGGAACACTGGACAATCAACGCTACATCCAGAACATAATCCAGCCAATGTTGTTGTTATTCCTACAACGCCAAGCAGATGTCCTCTTCCAGCAGGACAACGCCCGTGCAAACACGCATCGTGTTACGCAACGCGCTCTCGAAGGTGTTCGTCAACTCCCCTGGCCAGCACGATCACCNAGGACAACGCCCGTGCAAACACGCATCGTGTTACGCAACGCGCTCTCGAAGGTGTTCGTCAACTCCCCTGGCCAGCACGATCACCTGGCTTGTCCCCCATTGAACATGTGTGAGACAGGATGGGACGGCTTTTGGTGTGGTCCGTAATACTGGCAACAAGCGTCCACCAATTTCTAGAAGAGGTGGAATTACCATGGAACACTATTCCCTAAGAAGACATCCGATACCTTTATGATCGTCTCGNCAATTTCTAGAAGAGGTGGAATTACCATGGAACACTATTCCCTAAGAAGACATCCGATACCTTTATGATCGTCTCGATGCACGTCTGCATTGCTGCATCGTCGTTAAAGGCAGCTAAACAAGATAGTGATATTGTTGTTCAACATACTTTATGCTGTCCATAGGTGTAAGTCGCTGCGATCATTATCATATACAGTGTATAACCTGTATAATTATTCAATGAAATCTCCATTCATGTGGGAACATTGCGTCAGGCGTACATTTTCCATTTTCCACCATTATGTATAAATATTATATTTGTCACCCGATTGTTTTCCGTCTTAAACATTTGTACTAATAAAAAAAGAATTCTTGCAATGACAACACTTTAGACCAGCATTCAGGACAGTTCGCGTTCGTTTCCCGGGTACTCTGATATTGATATTACGGAATTTTCCGAAGTCGCTACAAAAAGGCTTTCAGGACGCCTCCTTAATACAGACCATGGCCGCTTTACCCTCATATTCCTGATTCTCCTAGCATCTGGCTCTGTACATTATGACTCCTCTTTTGAAAAGGCATTAATGCATATTTGGATATAAAAACAACAGGAAATATTAAAATTCAGCTTTTTTTTTCATTTTTTATCTTAAGTTAATAGCAATCTCACTCTAACGTCACGTAACAGAATATGCATGAAATTTCCTTTTGTATTATTAAAAATCCCCGGGCTTATTAATAATGGACAAAGTGTTTGTATATATGTGAGGAAAATGATACAATCCGGTTGTACATTAGAGGTCAGGCAATAAGTTGGGTATGACATCAACAACCAACAAATAACACTGTTCAGACGAAAAGATAATGCTCTATTTTTACAGATCAAAATACAATATTGCTAACGTTACAGCATGTTCATGTTTGCGTTCACCAGTAGTGGAATTGTTAAGCTCAAAATTACACTATATCTCACATTACTTCATTTACCCTGGGTTTTACCCATAACGTCTGGTTATTTCAATGATTCAGTGCAGTTAGCAAGATAAAATATTTCATTTATTTTGTCTTAGTTATTGCGTGATAATATCTATTAAGAGAATTCAATATCACAGATATCATAAGTCGTTTACTATATCTATTTGTGCAATAATTATCTGAGATTTAATGAAAGAGGATAAATATTTCACCTTCACAGATGTTACAGGTTTTCGGTAACTCATAATTTCCGGTGATTCCAAATTTTGTTACGTTTTTAAATTACTCTTTATGCAGCACCCATTTATTAAGACTATTGGAAAACGTATGAACTGACATGAGGTATGGGCATCAACAAAAAAGAGTATGCCCAACACGTTATTATTAATTTTTTCTTTCCACTTTTTCAGCGGTTTGAATAAAAGCCAATTCATAAAACTAGTTAATATGGAGGTTTCCCCTCGTAAAAAAATAGAATATGAATCTATCTCATTGTGAAACGGTCTCAGCAAACGTAAAGTGAGAAACTTACACAATTAGACTGAGCTCCACCTACTCCGTAAACCGAACCCTCCTTCAGCGTACCAATAAACCGTGTTACCTACACGTCACAATATAAAAATACATAATATGAATGTATTAAGATGTCGGTTGTGCTGGATAAATTGTTAAAACCATATCTGGGCACTATACAAATTTTAATCTCAAATAGAATGCAAAATTGGAATTTAACCTTACGATAGAGTGAAAGGTGCACATAAAACATTGTCGGGATTGCAAGTGTATATTTAAATAACTAAATGAAAAAATTTTAAAATGATTTCGATAAAGGTTATATAAACACTTAACATGTGAGCACCGCATAGTTACCTTAAAGATACTTTTTCGTAACCACATTAACGAAATGTGATATAAGGTTTTGTTCTGCAACTTTTAAGAGAGACTTGTAATGGCCATTTGAGATACTGTATACCCAAAGCATCTCATTTATCTTACAAATTTCAATACCTTTCGTAATTGTGAAGGTTAAATAGATTGATAAACTGGTAGAATCTTCTGNAAAAGCATCTAATTTATTTTACAAATTTCAATACCTTTCGTAAGTGTGAAGGTTGAATAGATTGAAAAACTGGCAGAATCTTCTGTTGTGAAGTGCTTTGCACTCGTTGCAAGCCAACTACTGCAGCCTGGTGGCCAATTTAAAAAAAAAAAGGAAAAAAACATGCACATTTCCTGAGGTTGCAGATGTTTCCACTGAAAAAACGCAGGGCACACTACTTTGGGAAGAGTGGTTAAGTAGTAAGACCTAAACCGCTGCTAAATGTTGTCATTTCCTTTTTTATTCAAAAGAGAAGTTAACGTCTTCCCATAATTTGGCGCTGTGTCCAGGAAGGACAGTCACTCACCATCAGGAAATTGATGAACAGGTATCATTAAATAATAGCAGGATTCANAATTGATGAACAGGTATCATTAAATAATAGCGGGATTGAAGAGGAAACGAACATTAAAAGGCTAGCATTATTACATAGGTACGTTGGAAGAAGGAAGAATGCGAACCCACCACCACAGAATAGTACTGAATAAACTGTTACTGTAAGGTGGTAGATTGATTAATCGAGCAGTCCTCGTAGCGTCAAATATGCGAAACTGAGAAATTAATGCCAGCAAAGTTTTTGAATTTTAAAATGAAACATCAATAACAATATATTTAAACAGCTTTTTTAAGACCAATAATTAGTTCCCATTATTATCTGAATTATGGTTTCTAACACCGATGAGAAACCAATATTGTAAAGTGATATCCAAGGGTAAATACAAACAAATATGTTAGTTAATACGCAAAGTAATAGTATCAGTTTAAAGATTCGTAAATACATAAATGACATTTCAACACACAAATACCATTGAAGGAGGTAAATTTATTCATTTCCTTATTTTAATACAAATAATGAGTTAAGCATCGGAAAGGCTAAAGCAAAGTGACCTTTTGTCAGAATGTAAACTTTATACAGGACGGCAAAGTAATAATATATTTATGAGTACCAATAAAATTACAGAATCAATCCAAATATTTTAGAGGAAATTGCTGAAAATTTCCATTTTCATGAAATCTCTGAGTGTTCCTAAACCATATTAATGGTATTTATTAGAAATTATTTTTACCTTCGCTTCAGAAAATAGTAGCAAGCATAGAATGGTCATAAACTAGGTAATCGCATTTCACAAAAAAAAAAGAGTTAACAAAATTGAGAATGTATGGCTTTTAGGGCATTTGTGGTAATTTAAGTAAAATTCTTGGAACTAATAAGACATTGCTGATCATTTCTTCGACGGCATATCTCACTTCTTTCCTCGGGAAGGTTTCGTGCTTGGTATCTTATTTCAGTTTTCCAATTGTTCCACTCTGCCGTCCCCTCGAAACAGATTACACCTCAGAATAATCATATTTTCTGAAACAAAGCCACGACCCCAGATTTGAAAATAAGTGGAGCCCGGCTTGTGAACATTTTGTGAATTTCTACACTCAGTTTTTCTGCAGCAAAATACCGGTAGCATTCTTGCTCACAGTCTTTGCACTCGTTATCATGGCAATTGCCGCTACAGCACCTTCAAGCGGGCAGAAGCTAGGCCCGTGCGCCCGAGACTCAATACTCAATACAATAGCAAAAACTGATTGCTGTGTGCGACTGATAACAGCTAAGAGGGAACGCGGAAATTACGAATGAACGCCTACAAGCTCAAATTAAAGGTCCAGGAGGAACGATAATATACCGTAACTGAGATTCAACAACACGAGTTTCCCTAGACCGCCAGGTGATTTTAATGCAATATATGGTCAGATAATATCCTATATATTTTCCTTGCCTTAAGAAATTTTTTTATAGGTAAATTTTAAATAACTTAATATTACTTATTTTTCGTGGGTTAGATACACTTGTGTACAAAAATCAAAGACGTTGACAGGTTTTCACATTTAACGCCATGCAGCAGTGATTTACATAGGTATAGGCTGTTCATGGTAAAGTGAGCACATTTAAGTCCCTAATTACATTTCCTTTCAACCATTTTTGTATCCTTTAACCAGCTTTTCAAATAAATATTGCCATCAATGTAATAAAAACAGTGTTTTTATTCCACCGGACTCAAAAGTTAGTGTGTAAGGCTACAATAATATATATATGTAGACTATTATTACNAAAAGTTAGTGTGTAAGGCTACAATAAAATATATATGTAGACTATTATTACAAATAAGAGGGCTTTCAAAAGTGCTCACTTAACCGTTAATAACCTTTATAATGCATACCATATTATCATCGATGTATGAAAGTAAGGGAAATGTTTGCATTACCGAGTAAGAAAAGAAAGTTAATACAAAGGATGCAAAACCTTCATTAAAAAATGTGTTTGAAATAAAGGATATCAGAAGACATAAACATTCATGTGACAGGCGGCAAGCAAGAAAAATGCAGCTCTGACAGCGATGCAGGATGTGTGACGTATTTTCTTACTCAGTATGGAGTCATCAACGAGCTCTTGTGACATCTTGGTCCATTACTCTCGTAGCTCCAATCGCAGTAGTGGAATCGCTTCTGGCGGATGGCGATGTGCTGCCAGATATATCCTAACAACGTCCCATACATGTTCGATTGTATTAAGGCCCTGGAACCATGTGGGCCAACTCATATGGCAAATATATTATCTCTATCAGCTTAGTGATAGAAGCTAAGCGATGAGTTGTAGCGTTGTTGTCCATGAAGAGAAACACAGGGCCCACAGCACCCTGGGAAAGACGCATGTGATGAAGAAGGACCTAGTTACAGTAACGGTCACCAATGACTGAAAATCCTTTGAAGACAAGGGGTTCAGCATTGACACCAAAAAATTATGCATCCTCAAACGAGAACTCCGCCATCTGCATACTAGTGCTTTTCGATAATGTTAGAGGAGGATAAAATATTACCCGGCGTTTCCAAATAGATAAATAAACGTCTGGAACCGCTAGAGGGAATAAATCGGCACTTATCTGTAAAAAGCACTCGACCCTATTACTAAGCTACCCATATTTCGTGTCCCCTACAGGAAACTCCGCCTTTGAAAAGTAGGCATCAATGGCACACATCACACTAGTCGCCGAGCAAACAAACCACCTGTGTACAGTCTCCTGGCAACAGGAAAACGCGATATCGGATGTACAACATTGTGCTGCATGTTTCTTGCGAATTCACTTGCGTTTTGTCGTTGATTTCTTCTCGCCTGTAAGACAATACACATGTCTTTCACCGCCGAGGTTGCTCATGTACGCCAAATCTTTGTTATGCTGTTCCTGTCGTTTCAAATTCCTTTCAAGCTCGTAAAATGATGCTATGTATGGTCCCGAAATCCTCAGTCACACTAGCCACACTTCAACGTTCTTCCGACTCCCAATGAATCAATTTCGGGTAAAAACGTCAATATGTTGTCTTCGGGTTAGTCTATCGGCCATATGAGTCATTATACAGCAACTTGACGTCGTTGAAGCCGGCGTGCACTGTGCGAAAGCTTGCACTCTGCAATATATTGAACTGCAGTGCTGAACGTACACAGCTCGTTACTCATACCCTTCGCAAACAGTATCAGTATAACATGCTGTGTATATGGGCATTCTTTACCGTCTCAAAAACTGGAAACTCTCCTCATTGTTCTTTCGGTGGGTTTTGCCTGTTTGTTCTTCTGTTATGTTATTTTCTGCACTTCGTTCTTGATTTGTTATGTCAGTGCATTAAGTACCTGGAGCAAACAAGGACATGTACACCAATAAGTCCATATGGGTGTTGTAGAACAACCAGCCAAGTATAGTAAAAGCCAGTGGCATGCCCTTGTACTCAACTGCCACCACTAGATGAGCGCCAGTAGAGTTCGTAATACGAAGCGAGGTGGCTGTTGTAATTTCCTGCTGCGTGATATTCGCTTCAAACAAAGTTAATATCACAGTAAACTGACAAGTAGTATAAATATTCATGAAGCATAGTGTTTCTTTTTAAAATACAGTATTAAATATTTGTCTATTTTAAAAGTGGTTAAAACACATTAGGTAAACTGTACCATAGTGCAAATGATTCCATTATGGCTATTGTATGAATGGAAGGACGTACAGCCATAAGGCCAGTTGGGTTTATTAAGTCCAGTAGACACTATTGGTCTACACTCTTATAAAACTTTAAGAGTTACAATTTTTAACAATGTCCCACTATATATATCTCAGGTGAATATGGCATCACGGAAAGCTACGGTGACTGAAGAGTAGCAGGCAATGCCGAAGCGAGATGCATTGATGTAGAAGTAATCACAAAAAGCAATTTAAAAAGACAACAATGAAACACTGCGTGTGAAGAAAGCTGCTTCTGTCGTCCACATTCCAAGAACGACGTTGCATTATCATTTGAAAACCGATTCAACTGCCCGAAATATTGGTAGGCAAACTTACCTGTCAGTAGCTGAATACATTGAACTTAGTGATAAAATTTCCCACGTGTGTGATAACGGCACGCCCCTCACAGCTCATCTCTTACGACGAACTGTATTCACGTATTGTACAACGAACAATATAACACATCCTTTAGACCGCAATAAAGGCCTAGCAGGTAGAATATATTTACATCTTTTCCAAAAACGACATCGTGGCATTGCAAACGGGAAGGTTCAAAGTATGAACCCTGACCAATCTACAACAATAAATAGATACATAGCAAATGATCAATTTAAAATTTTTTACAGATTTTACTGAACAACCGTTAAATGGAAAGACTGCGGAGCTGATCTACAACATGCATGAAAAAGGTTCGAGACCAACGATTCACCATCAGTAGAATGTTTTGGCTCGCAGAGGAATAAAAAGGGCTCACTTTGTGGATCCGGATCACGAGGAAAAAATAACAGTTGTGACGTGCGATAATGCAATCGGTACCGCCTTGTCTCCACATAATTCTTTTCAAAGAGAAACGACTTCAAACGAAGTGGTACAACAACTTATGCCTTTAGGAATAGTGATTTATGTGTACGGTATGGGCTCTATGACGACATGATTTAAAGTTGACGAGAGACACATAAGGTCCCATTTTCAGAAAAGATTTGGCCACTTCTGTAACTGCGCCAAACTTCGTCAGTGCATTTAGGACAATAGGGAGTATTTGCGAAATGGCACAGTAATATGCTGTAAATGCTGAGAGTGTAAATTACATTAGTTTATCAAAAGATCTGAGGAGGAAAAGGAAACGTCTCATTAATCAAATAACTAGAATGGTTGAATTATTTAGAAGCGACACAGATCACTCATCTTATGAACAGTGAAACATGTCACTTACTGAGCTGCTGTCAACATCATAATACAAGAGAACATAAGAGAACCGGATAAAAGTCCATATACTTTCGGGGGCAACATAGTCATGCTCCCACCATTCCAATACATTAAAAAGCCCAAAACCATATCTTATAAGGGTAAAAGGAAAACTAATGTAAATGACACAGGAAAAAAAAAGTATAAGACACAAAGAACACGCAAGATGCTAAGACAGCCATCAAACCACAATATTCAAATAAAGTGGGAATCGCTTGAGGATTTTGTTTGTCCCATCACAAGCGGAACGAAAGTAACGAAGGAAAGCTCGTATTCCTCCGTCTGAGAAACTGATGATTAAACGACATTTTTTGTGTAAAACATGCCTAAGACTTTCCATGATACATGTTTTGGCTTTACTAAGCGAGACAATATAGTTAAGTGT
>NQII01002304.1:7428-43409 GCA_002778355.1 Clitarchus hookeri
GTACACCCACACTAACAAGCACACAACATTCACTAATATAGTCTACTCGCTGTTTCTCCACACTATTTTTTTAAATAAAACCTTTGAAAATCACACCTTGTATGACGTGTCTAGTTGTTCCCTTAAATATGCCATGTATCACAAGCGTTGTGTGTTACCAAAACATTACCTTAGTTTTATTTAAATTAAAATTTTATTTATATTTTATCTTTAATTTATAATATTTCATTTATAAATAATGTGAGTAAAAACAGTGGGGAAATAGGTGTGTTGGTAATGCCTAGTAAGAGGTAGTTCTTATTGAAAATATGATTATACTGAGTGCGCGCGAATGCGGTGCGTTTGGTACCTCTGATGTGACTTTGTAGATTCGGTTAAGCTTTGTTTGCACAAGGGGCGGGGATATTCTGGAAGTAGAACTTTAGCAGGGCTCCAGAAAATTGTGAGGTAACCGTGAATGGACTATACACAAAGCTTCAAGCAATATTTCTGACTAGGAAATTTAATTTCAATACACCACCCCCAACACCCGCTTTCCCTATTATTATTTTTTTATTTCCTGGAAACTTACCATTTTTTTCTGCGTTCCAGAGAGATGGCAGGCATGTGCGGGCGGGTGGCGTAGTTCTGTCCCCCGCCGCCAGGACCGCTCCACTGCAGTACGACCCTGGTCACGATCCAGCAGTGGCTCAACACGTTTCATAGGCCAATCATCAGACATTGATCTCACAAAGTCTATCTTCGCGAACTAACAAAAACGCCACTTTATCCCGCACTTAATTCAATAAAGGAATTGCATTTTCTCCTGCGCGACTGTCGCACAGATTTTGCCAGTGCCTTCTCCGCTCTGCGTTGTATTGTTGTGCCCTTCCATATAGACCCTTACTCTCCCGGGGTGTGTCCGTGGCTACAGTAGCGGCCGTGGCACCAGACAACCCTGCTTGGCCATGATGCGTGCGACCAGTTTTCTTAGTTAAACCCGACCTAAGGCGCATGGGCTTGCCCTGAGACGCAGACCATTCTCCAACCGTCTTAGCTACTAACGCGCACTCCGGAGNGGGGGGCTCGCCTTGCTGAAGTTCTACTTTCATGATATCCCTCCGCCTCATGCAACCGAAGCTTAACTAAGTTTAAAATTCTACACTAAATGGTCAACGCACCGCATTCACGCGCACTCTAATAATTCTTTACACAAGAACTATTTCTTACTGGGCATTACCAGCGCACCTTTTTTTCTCTGAGTTTTTATTCGTATTATTCATAAATTGAATATTATAATTTATAGTCAACATAATTGTAAATCTCAATTTAACCAAAAATCAGATATGTTTATGTCGTGAGTACAAAGCGCGGGTGGTACACGCCATATTTAGGAAGCAACGAAACGCAACATACTTAGGGGGTGGTTTTTCAATGGTTTAATTTCCTTTGCTTTTTAGCCGCGTGTATTTGTGGAACGACGTTTTCCTACATGACTGGGTCGATAAGATTGAAGTTAGTCCTGCAAGTTTGTGATTCGCGGGTAGACACGTAAAAAACCACGCAACAATCAAGATCATTCACGAAAATGGATCTGAGGTAAAGTACTTGGGAGTATTACTAGTCTGTGGAATCTTGTCACAAATATCAGATACTCTTATATCGAAACACCAGATTTTCGCAAAACGTGTTACTGTCTACTTATATTTCATAAAACTTAAAACCCTTTAAGGCCCATTTTTAATTTACGGTTTCAGGTGTTGCAAATAATAAATTTTATTATGCGTGCTGTACTTAAGTCGGCACAACACTTGTTACGTTGTCACAGCCAATGAGCTGTAGGCTATATGTTCGGCTACAGTTATATGAACCGATTATGACCTGGGCCAGTAAGACGGTTTGCGAATCATTTACCCGCAGGTAAGTTAATTGGCCACTAAGCTTCGCAGTGTACAGCACAGACCAAAAATTTCCTGCACGTGAGTACACAATTGTGTACAGTGGGTCTGAATCGGTTAGGCTCAGATCCGCTTTTGCGATCGGTGTGGGTATTCAAAAGTAGCGTTGTTATTATTTGGCGGCGTATGCACTATGCTGCAAGCACTTGTGTGTTTGTGATGTTTCTGCCTTTGGACCACAGTTTACTTGGCGCACCTCGTAAGACCGCGAGTCTACGAGTGGAGTGGAGAGTTTGGCGCTGAACCTAACGTCGAGGTCTTGAGAGAGCCTGTGAGGGTGAAGCGAGTTGAGTTTGGAGCAGCGCCGGAATGCGAGGGAGGGGGGAAACGGGAGAACCCCGAGAAAACCCGCCGGCCAGCGGCGTCATCTGGCACTATCCCCACACACGGGAATCCGGGAATCGAACCAGGTTCGCCTTGGTGGGAAGCGAGTAGTCTACCCCCTTCCCCACCGCGGCCCCTCTCACTAATCTGGAACTGCTGTAGTGTGTAGAGAGCTCACGTTTACAAACATACGGCAAAGTACGGTCGCATTATTGTTTCTCTTGGTGTCGCATATGGCCGTTTAATAAACTGCGATGTGATGAGACAGTATAACATCACTTCACCACCTACGCTATGTCAGTGGAGGNAATAAAAAATAAAAATTATAAAATAAGTAAATGTTCCAAGATTTTGGGAAATACTCTTGCAGGAAACTGTTTCACTAGGTACGACTGTCATCGTCTTTCAAAGCTTATATATTTTGAGAAGTGATAATAATTCCAGTGCTTTGTGGCGTCTCTGCGGTTACAGCAGATCAGTGAGTGGGAATGCGATGGCCGTTACGGGCTCCTCCTGTGAGAGAGAGAGAGAAGCAGAAAGCTGGCCATAAAGCTCAGTTTACGATGAAAAACATGTACGTAAATAACGTTTAAATATGTTTCAAAATAAATATAGGCATTATTTACAACACATCCTTGACATGTAGACTTCTACGAAACATGTCGATACTTTACTTCGCGTTGTGTACGTACGGCCCTCCGCCAATAAGATTGCACGAGCAAAAATTAATTTATTGTACTATATTTATTTTAAGATTTTGGTTGGAAAGGAAACTTGCGTTTCTTTATTTTTCTTTACATATTAAAAGAATATATATATATACCTACTATGATATTTGCTTAATAAATCAGTAGGCCTTCTTCACCAAAATCAAATTAATCTCTAGTCGTGTGTGGTCGAACATAATACGAGTACATTCACTATGAACCACGGCTTTTATGTACACGTCCTATGTAGACGTGTCTTACGTACACGGAAATGATCATGAACAGCCAATCACAATCAGAGAACTTATCTCCATTTCTGCGTTATCCGCGTGGTCAACGCAGAAAAAGTTAAGCAGATCTAATTTTTTTTTTCCTCGCGCACAACGTCGATATTACCCACAATTCGGTGCGCGGTGTCTAAGGCGACCAAAATGGCTGCCAACCAATATGATGTTTTGAGGTTGAGGCTTATAAACCACTTGAACTGAAAACAACTGTTCGTGAAATGCATTGGAAAAATATACAATGATAAAGAAGTTTATATATATGCTGTTGACGGAAAGAGAGCACCTTTGAAAGACCTGCTTAAGATCTACTTGAATGGATATAGCGTATTTTTCAACCATATGTAAAATTAACACTGCCATAGACCTGATTACTTAATTCTAGCATCTGTCAAGTGAAAATGTAAAGACGTCATAAAAGTAGAACTTCTCCCATTCTTACACTCGTTTGCTTTAAAAAAAAACAGCAAGCAAAATAAAACATTTCAGTATTCACAAATGTTCACCCAACACTTTCGGTTCAAAGTTAGCAACTTTACTGGTCGCATGCCAGTCATTTTGCTCGTTGAAGTGTGGCATGCTTGTAAAGGCATTGCCGTTTTTCAAAGGTTGATTTCAAAAGTGCTCAGTTAAACAAGGAACATATGTGGGGAATCCCAACATCCTAATAGTTCAACTAATTTGAAAAGGAACGAAAATTCGCTTCTTGACAGCTGACGGGCAAACCAAAAATGTTTGTAATCATGGGCGCGGGAGTATCGCAGAGATTCTGGTGACGTTTGAATCGGCGTCGTTCTAAACTCCTCAGCACGCTCTGTGTGGTGGGCGTGATCTGCGAATACGTGAACACGCCTTAAGGGGCCCGCCTACCTGAAGCAATTTCCGGCGCGAACGACCTAAGGGCGACACTGCCACACGCTTCAAGCACGACATGGTCTCTACGCGCAGGCCTCTGAACTGGCGTGCAGTGTTCTCGACGTGCTGCGGGTATGTACCTATGTGACTTAAGCTGCGATCCTATCATTCTATTGGTGTAAAATCTTTAGGAAGGTTCAATGCGTGGTTATCTGACGCGTATATTTGTAGATAAAGTGCTCGGAAACCCCCGTGTTTAGCTATGTANGAAGGTTCAATGCGTGGTTATCTGACGCGTATATTTGTAGATAAAGTGCTCGGAAACCCCCGTGTTTAGCTATGTAAGTGCTCTGAAATGGTGCTTGTAGTGTGCGTGACGCATTGAAAACACTTAACAGACCTCGTCTGAAGAGCGCTTTCTATTCTTAGATCAGCATATTGGACGCACGTTTAGTAGCTTCGTGTACAAGTGTGTATTCCAAACACTGCAATACAGTTCAAGCACCAGGTGCGGGGTCCTTCCGGGTTATTTTCTTAGTTTTCTCCGNGTGTATTCCAAACACTGCAATACAGTTCAAGCACCAGGTGCGGGGTCCTTCCGGGTTATTTTCTTAGTTTTCTCCGACCAGCAAGGGGGCCGCGGTGGCTGAGGGGTTAGCCTGCTCACCTCCCACCAAGGCGAACCGGGCTCAATCTCCGGCCGTATCACCCCGGATTTTCGCAAGTGGGAATCGTGCCGGACGGTGAAGCTGGTAGGCGAGTTTTCACGGGGATCTCCATCCGTTTCTCCCGCCCTTTCATTCCGGCGTTGCTCCATACTCGACTCAATTCACCCTCATCGGCTGTCAAGACCTCGCTGTGAAGAGCCACCCAAATCTCTTCACTCTTCTTCACTCGCTCCGAGCAGCGTATCCCCTTCTCCCGCCCTCCTTTCTACTACACAAACTACACCCCTCCACCACATCCGATAGTAACACTCCCGTGTCCTTCTTCGGTTACCCAACTTCAATAGCGCTGTCCACGCGAGACAACATGCGTGCACAACAACAGCACAGCCATTTGAAGTATACGCTGCTCATGGTAGATTGAGCACTTTTGAAACAAACTTTTTGAAAATTGTTACTGCCTCTACCTTCATATATTTTAACAGGCAATGACTTGGTGTGCACCCAGTAAAGTTGGTATCGACGGAGGGAAATTAGTTCCATATCTTAACTTTGACTTTCAAGTTTCAGGTATAATTTTTTTATTACTGAAATTATTTCTTTTCCTTTCCGTTTTTTTAAATTTTATAATTAAAAAAAGAGAAAAAATTATATACTCTACTCTTTTTCTTTTTTTTTATGCTTAATGGCGTTCTTTTTCCATGACGAATCATTTCTCTTTCTTTTTCCGAGGACGCAGCATTTTGATTCATCCGAACTTGACATGCTTGCTGTTGTTGGCGGGCTATCAGCTGTTTAACTGGGAAGCTGGACCAACTTCCAGAATCAAAACATGGGCATTATTACAAAAGTAAACGCGGTTAAAGCATGTGCTACCAGCTATTGCTAGGACTGTAATACCTGCGAGTGCTGCAAGGCACGTGGAATCTGACTCGCGACCATGCTAACTCCATCCATAACCAGACAACCGAACCATGCTAACTCCACGGAGACAGCATGGTTTGGAATTCAGGTGTATTTCCAACTGCCAGACTTGTAGGTTTAAAAGTGAAGTTGGTGTGTTTTTTTGTGGTACGTCGCTGTGCACATTTGAATGAGTAGGATGTTTTTACTCTTGTAGTCATTTCGTATGGTTAGAACGGGGGGTGTAGGGGGAGGAATGCGGACGACGTGGCCGGCCCCGGAAGCAGACGGTGGCTACGTGATGACGCAAGGTCATATATCGCCTCGCGGTCCGGCTGAGTCACTCGCCGCCCGCCCTCTCACACCTCTCCGAGCTGTAACACCTGGACTGCAGCTTCCAGGGACCACGACACATCACGGCATACCCGCGCCTATCTCATACGCACGCCGCGATAATAACTACACGCTGCGATTTCCGGTGAAATCATCCCGCCACTCCACGTCATCCAAATCTACAGAAATTATTCTTATACCCCATTCGCGGTTACTTCCAACTTTTCTGAATGCCTGCTTTAAGTTCTACTTTCAGCCGATTCCTGCGCCTCATGCAAACAAAGCTTAACTACGTCTAAAAAAAAATCACCAAAGGACAAAGGACCTTACTTATTCTCGCGCACTCGGTGTTATAATATTTTCCATAATAACCGTTTCGTACTAGGCATTACCAACACACCTATTTTCTCGCTAGTTTTATTCATATCAATTATGAATTAAATATTATAATTAATGAATTAAATATAAGTAAGAGTTTAAATTAGGCAAACATAGGATACTTTTATGTTAACAGAATCACAAAACGCATGTGATACAAGGCATATTCAGAAAACAACCAAACACGTAATACATGGGTTCTAATTGTGAGAGGAAAACGCGAATAGACTGTATCCACGGGACTATGGCGTCTAGACCGCAGGTCACTGAACAACCCATACATTCCTGTCCAAAGTTATAAACTGTGTGTTTTGGTGTCTTCCTAGTTTACACTCAGCAGTAGTGTGTCCGCCAACCGCAGGAGTTCTTTATGAGTGCTCTTGTCAGATAGAAAATGACCAACAGCAATCAATAGCAGAGCACAAACAGTAAGTGTCTGCTGATGACATTGAAAACTGTAACTCAATCAGATTATTTCACCAAGTTCAGTAGGGCCTACCCGCCAAAAGTTTAGGACCACGCAAGATGCACATGATAATTTAAACTATACATTACATAGGATATAAATCAGTAACAGAAACAAGTAAACACTGTGGAATCATTTGATACTTCTTTAAAAAAATACTTTACTGAAAATTAAGTAGCATACGATAATTTGTTGGTGTTTTTAATATATTGTTTCCCCATGTGTATTGTTCACATATGACTTCAAACAAATGATTGTGTTTGATACACATTCCTTAGAAATGTCCAACTGGACTGCAATTTCTTGTTGTGTTTGTTGCACTTACACTTTCTAATCATTTGCCCGCCACTTTATGTTTGACACGTTCTCGCCCATTTCATACACAACAACGGCACGAAACTTCCACTGCAATTGTATGACTCAACATGGATGGAAATAATCGGTGACAAACATGTAATGTTATCTTTTGAGTGGAAAAATAACTAACTAACGCTGGAAACCCCATGTCTCTAGCGCAACTGGTAAAAAAAACATAAAGTTTTCAATTTTGGCGAAATTATATCTTATTTTCCTTACAATATGAATTTAATTAACAAAAGTAAAAAACATGTTTACAAATTTATTATGACCCTTGTTGGTTTTTCTCTTTCAAGTGTATTTATAAAGGCAATTTAAAGAAATGTTACTTTAAAATAGCTGTAAAATAATTGTGTCTACATAACTTTTTACACGGAAATGTATTTGTTAATTGCAGATTTTTTTTAATGGTTGCAAAAATCATAATTTAGAAATTATTTGAACGATTTCCATAATTCAATCATGCTAATGTGTGTTTTGACAGTAACAACGATAGAAAATTGTGTAACATAGATTGCATCAAAAACATTTACAGTACAGCAGGAAACTATTTTAATTTTACCAGATTTACTAATGGTCATGAACTTCTGATGGGTACTGTTTCACTGGCTCGTTTATAATAAAGCAAAAGCATAACGTTCGAGAAAAAAAAATTTAAGAGTTCCATCGCACACACGGAGCAACATGGGCGACTCGTCAAGCGGTAGGCCTTGCTCAGGCGAGTTGTTTACAACGGTATCTGTTTTCGCCTCGCCACTCTCCGAGAGAAGTGAAAGTGCGAGCGCATAACTCTAGGATACGATGAGGCAAAGAGCTTCCTGTTCCTCGCCAGGTCACAGAACACCTCAGAATACAGAAACGAAATGGCGCGGCGGTTTCATTCGATGTAGGCGGACTCGGTGAACGGGCCTCGAAGTCTGATTGGCTGTTATCGCACGTTGTGGAACACTCCCTGTCGGCAGGGCTTCCGTCTGGCAATGTAGTCCCCAGGAGCTGACTACTGAACCACGTCCCACCATGTTGCCGGCCGGTGAGGCCAGTTTTTTTCTGACGTGCGTGGCTTCAGTTCGCAGTACACGCCACCATTTCACAACTCTGTATTGTCGAGTACTCTGTGTTCAGGTCGTGTTCCGCGAGTGAAGGCAGCCGCCGACCACGGTCTGTCTGCGACTGCTGTTTATGTGCAAGGGCGGATTTGCCGTTGAAAAGTTACGCGTTAGCTTATGAATAATGACGTGTTAAGAAAAGAAGAAAATGAGTACTCGAGTGCGCTGGTTCACAACACTGTAAATGGCCGTATGCATTGTCGGTTTTCTTAAAGCGTTTAATAAATGGCTGTATATTTTGTGTCCAGAGCGGCCCAGTAATTTTTTTTGTTACCTGGGGCAAAGCTATTTTAGGGGACCCCTTTTTGACGTGATACTGCATACTTCGAATATCACTTAACTTTTACATTTAGCGTTACAGGTAAAAAAAACACGTTGCTTGAAAACTGTTTTACTGNTACTTCGAATATCACTTAACTTTTACATTTAGCGTTACAGGTAAAAAAAACACGTTGCTTGAAAACTGTTTTACTGTTTGCTGTCAAGCTGATAATATCGATGTTTATAAGAAAAGTAGTATCCTTTTAACGTTAGACAATCTCGAATAACTNTACTTCGAATATCACTTAACTTTTACATTTAGCGTTACAGGTAAAAAAAACACGTTGCTTGAAAACTGTTTTACTTTTTGCTGTCAAGCTGATAATATCGATGTTTATAAGAAAAGTAGTATCCTTTTAACATTAGACAATCTCGAATAACTATGCATCGTTTTACTGCCAATAAATTGTTAATAAATCGTAATTAAATTCCACATTCTTCCGATGTTTGTCGTTAAAGATAATTCTGCAAAGAGAAAGGAAGACCACTTGAACGATGAAGTAAACGTAACTGCCATGTTAAGTGGATGTTTGGCGACTGTTGGAAATCTTCTCAACCAANGACCACTTGAACAATGAGGTAAGCATAACTGCCATGTTAAGTGGATGTTTGGCGACTGTTGGAAATCTTCTCAACCGAAGTGCAAAGATGCGAACACAACTGGCGAGGTAGTTCCCAGCATCCACCGTTCCACGTCAAGTGTCTTTCTTAGTATTGTGACGGTACTCGGATATCTTGCACGCAGTTTGCTAATGCAGTCGGATAGGCCAGAAAGTGCCACATTTCTCCACCTCGTGCAAACAAAGCTTAACCGAGTCTAGAAAATTGCGCCAAAGGGACAACGCGCCTCATTCGTGCGTACCCAGTATAACAATATTTTACTCAAGAACTTTTTCTTACTCGGCATTACCAAAACACCTTTTCCCTCCCTGTTTCTATTCATATCTCTAAATAGCATAAAATGAAGTCGCTTATCCGCGTCTGTCTGTGTTATTCGCTTAGTACTTCTAAACTACTTGATGGATTTTGATGCGGTTTTCAACATCATTAGAGAATTTCTCGAGGAGGGTTTTGGTGTATAATACATTTATATTTAATGAAAGGATAGTAGAGAAATGTCGAACCGTTTGTAATCAAGTCGTAAAAACCCCGCTTTTAGGGCGCTTACATGGCTTGCGCTGACTAAACCATGGGAGATACAAAAAAATTAATGTACTATAGAATTGTAGCTCTCAAAAAGTTCTACAGTAAAGTTCGCGATAGCATATGTTTATCTTTTAAGGATGACCCCACAGTAACCTTTTTTGTCTTTAAAAGTATCGCTGTAAAAATTAAATTGTTACCGGGCGAAGCCGGGCCGGTTCGCTAATTAATTATAAATAAAATTTTAAATTTTATAGATAAAATATAAATAAAAGTTTAATTTAACAAAATNCGGTTCGCTAATTAATTATAAATAAAATTTTAAATTTTATAGATAAAATATAAATAAAAGTTTAATTTAACAAAATATTATGTAATTTTTTGTTAAAAGAAGTATAAAACGCTTGTGTGATACATGACATATTTAGGAAACAAACAAACACGCCATGCAAGGAGTGATTTTTCAAAGGTTTGATTCAAAGAGAGTGAAGAAACGTGACTGTACTTGGAGAGGGCCGGCCAATCGGCGCCGTACAGCGCTGTGCAGTAACACGCCGTTCCTGTGCGCTCCCTGTTAAAAAAAACCCTACCGACGCTATATTAACACTGTCAAATGCTGTGCACAATTGAGTTCTTAATTGCACGCATTATCTTATGAGTGGATTTTGCATCGTCCGATGTCAATGACAGTGAATTACCAGGAGTAAAAACTTACTGCTCTAAAGGCTTGGAAGGGCCCCTTGAGATCGGGGGTCTGGGGCGAATTGCCCCATTCNCCCAATTCCGCTGTGGGCGACCCTGGTCTTCGACCAGACCCCTCAAGCAGGGATCTCCAATTATTTGTCCTCGAGGGCCACACGGAATTTTTTAATGTTCAGACTCCGGCCAGAGTTCCACACTGTGGGATGACGCATGAAAGCGCCAGAAAGGTTGTTAAAAGACTGTTCACTGTAAAGTGAGGCTTTTGAATTCAACCTTGGGGAAAGAAATTACTAAAGTTTGTTCACGATAAAATAAGCATTTTTGAAATCAACCTTAGAAAGAAAAATGTCTGTGTTCCTACCTGTAACTATTTTAACGGGCGCACAGAGTTGGCGTGTGGCCTGTAAAGTTNAGAAAGAAAAATGTCTGTGTTCCTACCTGTAACTATTTTAACGGGCGCACAGAGTTGGCGTGTGGCCTGTAAAGTTGGCAACGACGGAGGGAAAGTAGTTCCATGTCTTAACGTTGAAATAAAAGTGTTAGGTAAAACATTTGTGAAAATTGAAATGATTTCTCTTGCTTTCTATTTTTTTTCAGTGTACCTAAGCGTAATAATTAGCGAATTTGTAAAATATTATCTTTTCTAATAATTTCAGAGTTTCACTTGAGCGACGCAGGAACAAAGCCATCAGGCCTATGACAGTGTTAATTTTGTATATAGAGGAAGGATACATAATGTACGTGCAAGAAAATCTCACGCAGGGCTTTCAAAAGTGCTCACTGTAACATGAACAGCCTATACCCGTAATTACATTGCACTACAGTACACGCCGATTCGCAAACTCCCAGTTAAGTTGGTAAGAAATGAATAAAAATAGTTACTGTACTTGAAGTTGTTTTGAGAGTGCAACGTTTAAATTTATCAACACTTAAGTTAGCGTTTTTGGATTTTTAGGCGCAAGAAAACAAATATGTTTTTTATTAACACATTTGATTTCTTAGAAAATTTCCACGCTTTCACTTGGAAAACACGTGAATACTGTGAAACGGCCAATGGCAATGTTAATTTTACATATCGGTGTCTGAGTATGAAAACCTGGTAGGCCCTATACTACAATTTTTTTTGGCAAAAATGACTTTTAGATTCTGTTATTTGGAAACTTTGTATCTAACGTTTCGCAGTGTTCCAAATGAAAAAAAGTTCGTCCCTTTTAGATATACAAAATGTTGCGACTAACAGTATCAGAAAACCATTTTCACGAAACTTCTAAGATACGAGGTTTTCATTCTAAGACATCAATATGGCGAAATAATACAAATTAAGGAGAAACGTCCATAGTAAGCGGGATTATACCTTTTTTTGTATATATATATTTATTATGATAAAGTACAGTGATTATTTCTGCCACTTATATCAGTTTACTTGTAATATCATGCATCTGAAAAAGGAACTGGAAGATTACACTGTAATTTTTTTTTTTAACCTCTTCATTGCTGAAACTACGTTCCCTGAATGATAGGATTATTTCCTTTTTTTATTTTTTCAGNAGAAAGAAAAATGTCTGTGTTCCTACCTGTAACTATTTTAACGGGCGCACAGAGTTGGCGTGTGGCCTGTAAAGTCGGCAACGACGGAGGGAAAGTAGTTCCATGTCTTAACGTTGAAATAAAAGTGTTAGGTAAAACATTTGTGAAAATTGAAATGATTTCTCTTGCTTTCTATTTTTTTCAGTGTACCTAAGCGTAATAATTAGCGAATTTGTAAAATATTATCTTTTCTAATAATTTCAGAGTTTCACTTGAGCGACGCAGGAACAAAGCCATCAGGCCTATGACAGTGTTAATTTTGTATATAGAGGAAGGATACATAATGTACGTGCAAGAAAATCTCAAGCAGGGCTTTCAAAAGTGCTCACTGTAACGTGAACAGCCTATACCCGTAATTACATTGCACTACAGTACACGCCGATTCGCAAACTCCCAGTTAAGTTGGTAAGAAATGAATAAAAATAGTTACTGTACTTGAAGTTGTTTTGAGAGTGCAACGTTTAAATTTATCAACACTTAAGTTAGCGTTTTTGGATTTTTAGGCGCAAGAAAACAAATATGTGTTTTATTAACACATTTGATTTCTTAGAAAATTTCCACGCTTTCACTTGGAAAACACGTGAATACTGTGAAACGGCCAATGGCAATGTTAATTTTACATATCGGTGTCTGAGTATGAAAACCTGGTAGGCCCTATACTACAATTTTTTTTGGCAAAAATGACTTTTAGATTCTGTTATTTGGAAACTTTGTATCTAACGTTTCGCAGTGTTCCAAATGAAAAAAAGTTCGTCCCTTTTAGATATACAAAATGTTGCGACTAACAGTATCAGAAAACCATTTTCACGAAACTTCTAAGATACGAGGTTTTCATTCTAAGACATCAATATGGCGAAATAATACAAATTGAGGAGAAACGTCCATAGTAAGCGGGATTATACCTTTTTTTGTAGATATATATTTACTATGATAAAGTACAGTGATTATTTCTGCCACTTATATCAGTTTACTTGTAATATCATGCATCTGAAAAAGGAACTGGAAGATTACACTGTAATTTTTTTTTTAACCTCTTCATTGCTGAAACTACGTTCCCTGAATGATAGGATTATTTCCTTTTTTTATTTTTTCAGNTTTTTTTTTTAACCTCTTCATTGCTGAAACTACGTTCCCTGAATGATAGGATTATTTCCTTTTTTTATTTTTTCAGGTTAGATGTTGTTCCGATGCCGCCTTTTGGAATCGTTAAGATTAAAGAAAAGAATATTAAATTAAACATAAGCGAAATGGCATCGCGGTTGAAGATTTGTTATTGGTTCGACCGCGTCTGGCAGATATCCGTGGCCGCTTATTGGCGGGTAACCTCCGCACCATTTTGCCAGCACGTGAGGTTATTCCGCCGGGGGAATACTTTTGATTCTGTATTGGAAGGCGTTCTGTAGCATTATCCACTCAGTGTCCCTGTGGAGAATCATAATCTTTAGGGGCTTGATATTTTAACACGACCATCAGCGTTTATAACAAAAAAGAAAGAAAGAAAGAAAGAGAATTCACCTACCTGTCTGTGATGCCCAGGAACCACTAAAATTGTTGGTTAGACGTGCGGAGGAAAAAGTAGAAACCATACAAAGTTGCGCCTTTCGTGGAAAATATTCGTGTAATAAAGTTTAATGGGTGGCTTCTCGAGCGCTGGCCAGTCGCGAAACCAGTTACTAGCGGGTCCGCGCGGTTAATTAATTCCGCCGGTTAGCGGTGGACGGAGTGTAAATTGAGGCCGCCGCCTGCCGCGCGGGAGAGCCGTGCTGTGCCGGGGTAAATCAACGCAGTTCTGTGATCATTTGCCGCGGCTGCAGCGAGCACGGCCTGCCCACGTTATCTTTGCCTGCTTCCTCGATGGAACCACGTATGGCTGTATATAGTACAGACCCTTCCACCTCGCGTTGCAAGGCGGCACCAAGCCACAGAGCACGTAAGTATGCAGAGGCGAAATGACGCGGCGGTTCCTCTGATGTGGGGGTGCCCGTTCTCTCTGATTGGTTGCGCTGGGCTTCGGAAACGGATATTGCANCTTCCACCTCGCGTTGCAAGGCGGCACCAAGACACAGAGCACGTAAGTACGCAGAGGCGAAATGACGCGGCGGTTCCTCTGATGTGGGGGTACCCGTTCTCTCTGATTGGTTGCGCTGGGCTTCGGAAACGGATATGGCACCTAATTGGCTACTGCGTCCAGCGGAAGGGTTCCCTATTGGCTGGTCTGCCGGCTGGCGAGTAAGTTACCAGACGCTGGCAAGTTGTGCCACTTTGCTGCGTGTGTGGCTGGAGTTTCCTCGGAGTGAACGGTTATTTCACCTCTGTATTATTAAGTACTCTGTTACCGAGCTATGTAGACACCTGGGTACTTATCACTTTCAGGCAGATGTCACGTGTTCATTGGCTGCCGCCTCAGGCAGGACTCAATCCTCCTGTTACACCGGGCCGTACGGAGTGAAGTCACCCGGATGATGAAAGTTTGTTATTGGTCGCGAGTACTACAGGGCATGTCGGATGAGCGCAAGCCCAATGATACACGTGGAACTAACATATACTTGTACGCCGTTTAACTTGATACCGAATCATAACGCAAAACGATAGAGTCTCTGGACTAAAGACACTGGTAAATAGGAGGGGGGGGGATTTAGCGTANTAACTTGATACCGAATCATAACGCAAAACGATAGAGTCTCTGGACTAAAGACACTGGTAAATAGGAGGGGGGGGGATTTAGCGTATATATCTTTCATATAACACTCTAGTTCATCCTTTTATGATTAGATGATGAATTTTCTTACTTGGCTTAGTTATTTGCGGACCAATCACAAACGTTTTGCTTCAGCATATCACAATACTCATTGGCCTANTAACTTGATACCGAATCATAACGCAAAACGATAGAGTCTCTGGACTAAAGACACTGGTAAATAGGAGGGGGGGGGGGATTTAGCGTATATATCTTTCATATAACAATCTAGTTCATCCTTTTATGATTAGATGATGAAGTTTCTTACTTGGCTTAGTTATTTGCGGACCAATCACAAACGTTTTGCTTCAGCATATCACAATACTCATTGGCCTAATAAGAGAGTAGATTCATACATGCATGGCAGCCAGTAACGAAAGAAAATTTGTCGGGCATGTGTACAGTAAACATTCAACTTTACCCACGATAAACCATCGTCTGTAGTAATGAGACATTTATACAAACATTTAAAACCTTTTTCAATTGTCGGAACGTATAATTTACTAGTAACATCATTGTATATGCATAGGGACAGGTGTTTTTTTCGCGAAAATATTTCAAGACCATTTGTTCTCCAAAACACTTTTGTTCATATGAACTTTCGTGGTTGAATGATTTTAATAGTCACGTGCCTCAAGTGTGAGCCCACGAATAATGGACGTTCAGTATCGGAGTACTTTATTACGGTCGGCCCAGACAAATAAGAACATGTCTTCTCACGTAGACACGCGGCCAATAACCAAAGGGAGTTGTGGTTGTGGACGTAGGATATTGAAGTCTAGCATGGCCATAAATATATTCGCGAAAAACACCTGTTCCTACATGCACCAGTTAGTAACGAGAAGGACTTCCAATTTTTGTTTTCAAATTCATGTTTTTGAAGAAGTTAATTAGCTGTAAATCAGCTCTAATGAGCGTTAATAAACTTTTGAAACTGGAAACTTGCCAGGGGCGGACACTCGAAGAGCTCCTCTCCGCTGACTGTTGCTGGTACACGTTTAACGCGGTTGTCTCCCCCTGCAGCAGGAGCAAAC
This sequence comes from Clitarchus hookeri, assembly GCA_002778355.1. Taxonomy (NCBI): domain Eukaryota; kingdom Metazoa; phylum Arthropoda; class Insecta; order Phasmatodea; family Phasmatidae; genus Clitarchus; species Clitarchus hookeri. The sequence goes on from NQII01002304.1 coordinate 23,268, forward strand.
GAAATTCCCCGCTGACTCCAACCTCCTCTTCCTTCCCCCTCTTCCAGATAAACCTGGTCCCTGGATGTGCGCCTGTCCCTTGTGTATTCTAAATTTAAAAGTTCGTGTTTTACGCCCCGCCTTGCATCCACGAGGCGTCTAAATGCAGCGGAACTTCCAGATTACAGTGAGATCCACCACGTTGTGTTCGACTTGTTGCTCCAAACTTCAGCGATTGTATTTCCTTGCCGGGCGAAGCACCAAGTCACTAAAAATTAATGTTGTGGTGGCAACAAAATAATTTATAAAATTAGCTTCACCAAATTCTTTTTGTCTCGAACACAAAAACATTTTCGTAAGTTTCGACGACACTACAAAATAATTTTGTGTTCTTCCCAAAAAATGGTAGGTGGGCGTAACTTCTCGTCGACAGGGAGGTCATTAGAGACGGATTGCTCCANTTGTGTTCTTCCCAAAAAATGGTAGGTGGGCGTAACTTCTCGTCGACAGGGAGGTCATTAGAGACGGATTGCTCCAGAAAAATATCGCAGGATTATTCATTTACATTTTTCAGTAACGGTTCGGCCCCTCCAGAGACGTGGCAGCCACGCTACCTTATTAAGTGAGTGAGTGAAGAGATTTGGGTGGCTCTTAACAGTGAGGTCTTGAGAGTCGATGAGGGTGAAGCGAGGTGAGTATGGAGCAGCGCCGGAATGAAAGGAGTGGGGAAACGGCAGATCCCCGAGAAAACCCACTGACCAGCGGCATTGTCCGGCACGATTCCCACATGCGAAAATCCGGGAGCGACCCCATCGGGGATGGAACCCGGTTCGCCATGGTGTGAGGCAAGCAGTCTAACCGCTACACCACCGCGGCCTCACGCTACTTTGGTAGTTCAGCTGCATTGCCGCCACGTGAACTTGACGCCACTTGTCACCGCCCACGCTACTGATATGCCTTACTATATCAGCTTCTTCATTCTGGCGTTAGATCAGTCCTTCCTTACTCTGCAAACACCTGTGATACAGCTTCAAACAACTCACTCNGCCTTACTATATCAGCTTCTTCATTCTGGCGTTAGATCAGTCCTTCCTTACTCTGCAAACACCTGTGATACAGCTTCAAACAACTCACTCGTCGTCCTTCCACGGGATGGGCGAGTCATTTCGACATCTATCGCAAGCAGTGTTGCCAACACGCTTTAAAAAATCCCGTTAGACCACACCAAAAAAAAAAGAGAGATATTTTCCTTATAAAAAGGTTAGATTTATATAAAACTATTTCATATCAAGTAATTATAGTAAATTAAATTATAATTTTGCCAACCAAACACCACATGTTTATAATACAAATAAATAAAAATTTAAACAAAAATATGTATATCTTTTTTAAAATGTGAGTGAGTGAGTGAAGAGAATTGGGTAACTCTTAATATGATGAGATGAGGTTTTTAAAATGCGGTTTCCACTGAATAATCGGGGTTAATTTCTGTATCCTCCGAAGAGAAGGAAATAACCCGTCGCGGTTTTATTGTTTTGATTAAACTCATAAAGTGATTTTTCACACACTGCAGAAAAGAGTTAGTTTTCTCGTTGGGCGGGATAAAAAAATTTATGCCGCTAAACATAACTTTAAAAAAAGCTAGATTTAGCGGGAAAACAGCTAGATTNTGGGCGGGATAAAAAAATTTATGCCGCTAAACATAACTTTAAAAAAAGCTAGATTTAGCGGGAAAACAGCTAGATTGGCAACACTCGCAACTCGCAAGCTGTTCATTGCGAGGGATTATCTGCAACACCTTCGCCACAGAGTACTTATAGAATACAGACGTGAGTGAAACAGCCGCTTATACCGCGAACTGCAGACTCACGCACCAACAAAATGGCGTCTCTAGCCAGCAACATCTTGGAACGCCGTTCGCCAACCAGCGTCTGGTAACCTACTTGCCAACGGGCAACCCAGCCAACAGAGAACTTCTCGCAACATGCAATAACCAATCAGACTCGAGCCCTGTTTGGGGTACGCCCACATCAAACGTACCGGCTCGCCATTTCGTCTCTGTATACTTATCTACTCTGTGCCTTCGCGATCACTGCCTGCGTTGTAACAAGAGAGTTCGCGCGTTTGATATATCGCAATGGTATTTGGCCTTGACACGAGAGGAGGTTGAATATGCGTGGCCTTGAAAAACTTGGCTATTAATATTTAAGAGGTGTACCCATATAAAGGAATTTATCTTGAATGTATAAGTGACTTCACTGATCTGAACAAGCTACATAATAAAGAAAACGCCTTTAAATATAAACTAATAAATATGACAAAGTTTTAAGAAAAATAGGTACTAACACGTAAGCTCACCCTTCATGACATCAGATAAACCAAGTGTGGCTGTAACAATTTTCACACAATGAATGATATTGTATTTTTTATTTTAAATCTAATTTATAACCACGCGATACGTAACATGCTTGAGTGTAAACAAACAATCAAACCCGTTACAATCGGCAGGCAGTTCGCATTCCGAAGATGCGCAGTTGCAGTCTAACCGTAGCTATTATTTCATGCATATAAACATTTCCGAGCACTATTTTTCGTGAACATAGATGTGTTAATTCCCGTTTCTGATAGTACCTTACTTGTGGAAAACGACACTCCATCACCATTTACAAATATACTCTGTACGACGACTGTTGATGTGAATCACAGGAACAGCACGGCCCTGCGTGAATCTGTTTATATACTTTCGCGGTAAAGTGAGAACTTTTGAGGCCCTGGTTACTTTTTTACTTTCAGCCATTTTTCATCCTTTAACCACCTTTTAAAATAAATATTGCCATGTTAGTAATAAACACAGAGTGTATATTCCACCGGACTGGGAAGTTAACGTCTAAGGCTAGAAATATGTATTTATTGACTATTATTCTAAATGAGAGGGGTTTCAAGAGTGCTCACTTTACCTGGTAGGTTTCACTGATTTGTTTAAACGATCAGTTTCGGTAAGTGAAATCATACCGCACAAAACTATAAACGGCCGACTGAGCTGTGTAATTAATTAATTATTATTAGATTTTTCCAAAAGTAGATCCTATAATACTTTACGAAGCAGTTATGTATAACGCGAAGAAGTTGGAAACCAAGAAGATGATTCGACTTTCAACTGGGGAAGCACGAAATGAGACCGAGAATAAACACTTTGAGCATAACGCCACCTAGCGAAATAGCGCAGAAGAGTGTTTATGTCAATCTCAAGGTCATTCCTGTATCACGTATTTCAAAATTTACTTCAGTTTCTAATAATCAGAGATAAAAAGTTCCCCAAGTTCAGTGACTGGCAGACTAGGCTTTTACAGACGTTAGCAGATTCAAACAGTCGTCAACTATATGCTAATTGATAGGGTCACCTATTTTTCGCGGAAAGATTTACGCCTAAGCTAGACCTCAATATACTACACGCACACGTGCAGCCTTCCTTTGGCTTGAGCCTTGTCTTTGTGTGAAGACAGTCTGCTACATGAGTGAGACAATCAGAATTACGTTTCTCCGATACTGACTTTGAAAAAAAAGAACATGTATGTCGTGTTTGGTTGTTACCTAAATATGCCACGTATCACAGGCGTTTATGTACAGCTGATAACATAAAAAATCTAATTTTTTGTTAAATTTAAATTTTACTTAGATTTTATTTATAAAATTTAATATTAAATTTATGTAATATGAATAAAAACAGTGAGAAAATAGGTGATGTTGGTAAGGGCTAGTAAGAGTAAGAAATAGTTATCATGCCAATAAAATTAGTGCACACGAATCCGGTTCGTTATCCTTTTGATGCGATTTTCTAGACTTTAGTTAAACTTTATTTGCACTAGGCGGAGGAATGGCCTGAAAGTAAGACTTTAGCAGGACTTTAGAAAAGTCGGAAGTAACCATGGATAGATTATAGAAGTATTTCAAAACTTTTTAACTCATGTCCATTTTCGTGAATGAATGGTTTTTAACCCGTTCATTCCCAAATTAATTTATAATTTGTCGTTCTTCAAATTACAAATGTTATGATTCGTACTGTACTTCGTCTGGCAAAGAACTTGTTTCGTTCACACAATCAATAAGATGTAGTCTTTGTGTTTGGCGATGCGTGACACGAACCAGTCGTAACGAACAAGCAGTAGCACGGTTTAGGAATCAGTTATCCACAGGCTAGATCATCGGACACTTATGACTCGCACAGTACAAGTCCCAGTCAAATATAAGCTTCCCGTGCAACATGTTGACGATTGTCTACAATGTGCCTGAAAGGGTTCACCACTTCGCTTTCTAGGTACCTGCCCGAGAATCACGAAAGTTCGGCAACATATTAAGCTAATCATGATTGGCCCATTCAAATATCACCAGTGCCGGACTTCCACCTAGGCGAACAAGACACCTGCCTAGAGCACTAGNAAAGTATTTCCACAAACTATCTAAAAGAAAACTGCATGCGTACGAATAGGATCTTGAAATTTAGCCTTCGTCGAACTCTTCCCGCGAAAATCAGGCCTTCCTAGAAATACTGCGTGTTGAGCTATTCAGCGAGATTCCTCTGACATTCAGATACGTTGCGCGAATGTTCAGACAGTCACTGAAGTGTCCGCCATCTTGACTCTCAGAGCTCGTGGCTGAAGTGAAAAACAAACATAGCGTTTTATCTCGCTTGTAGGCGCGCTCGTGGGCATGGAAACTGCTATACCTAGAGACGGAGACCTCGGAAGAGTGAGTAACTGTTTCCTGCACAGAAACAGAAACGTTTTACTTAGACTGCAGTAAATAAACACTTTTGAAAGCATCCTTGGAAGCTTGTGATTTCTGCCGTGTGTGTATTCTTTCATAGCTGCATGTAAACACTAACATAGTTGAACAGCCCGTTCACAGTTAATTGAGTTCTTTTAAAGTCAACCCCTCGAAAAAAAATCCCCCTGCCCGTGAGTGAATGTGCCTTCACGTAAAACTGGCTGAGTTTCTTAAATTAATGTTGGCGGCAAAAAAAAAAGTCAGTTATACGTATTAATACATTAATGACATTTCACATGTACAAATTTAGCTACAAAAAAACTCTAATTTTTATTAAACTAGATTTATTAAATAACATATGACGTAACATGGACATTATAATCGCGGAAAATTCTCCTTTTAGTTGTTTTCTGTCTCGAATGCCGTCAAATATTGTCGTTTCAAACATGTTCTGTATTTTTCAGTTAACAGTCAGAATTATCGTAACTTAACTGACGGATGTTTTATAGATCGATAATAAGTTAGTACACGCACATTTTAATGTCTGAAATATATTCACTTTTATTTTTTTAATACTTAATTTAAATTATTATAAAGGATATGTTTTTAAATTAATTAATTTAAGTCATATATGGATTTGTATAGTTGAAACATTTGTGAAATTTTTTTTTTTCAAGTTGTTACTAGTGTTTAGCGTATACAATTCACTGAAGTAACTGAATTCGTTTAGCATTTGATTGTAACCTTTACACCTAGGGGGAAAAATTGAGGCCCCAGTTATAGTCTACTCGAGGTTTCTCCACACTTATTAATCAAAACTTTGAAAAAAAATCACCCTACGTATGAAACGTTCGCCTGTTTCCTAAACATGCCACGCAACAGAAGCGTTTTATACCAGTACAAGCACCTTATTTGCAGTTAAAATTAACTTTTACTTATATTATACTTATAAGTCATGTTAATTAATTTATAATTAATATGAATACAACCGGGAGAAAATATATGTGTTTGTAATGCCTGGTAAGAAAAAGTTCATTTGCAAAATAATATTACACTAGTTGCGCACGGAGCCAGTGCGCTCTCTCTGGTGTGATATTTAAAACATGTTTATGTTTCATTTGCATGAGTCGGCTGAACGTCCTGAAAGTAGAACTTCAGCAAGGCTTCAGAAAAGTTGAGCGGAAACCATGGACTGTTTATACGTATGTACGTTTCTAGTGTATAATTTCACGGTGCCATTTGGGGACGCATGAATGCCAGTAATTAAATCCACGTCGCTGTCGACATTCACAAGCGGGATGTGGAACTATATCCACAATGGGACGAAGGCAGTAACTAATCAAGCCTTGGGCAGTGCTTAATTGATGCTTAATTAACCGCGAGTCAGCTGTAACAAAGTGCTGGACAAGTAGCACTCTGAAACTGTTGTCGATGCTTACTCTAAGGTTAATTAAACAGAGAGAAGCCACTTATAGTGTCCATTTTAAATACAACATAGTTAAAACGGCGTCAAGAGTTCAACTACTGATTCTTAGTCAAGTTGGTTTTTAGGTTCAATTATAAGCAGTTATAGACTCTTCCAGGTAAAGTGATCACTTTTGAAAGTCATGCGTAGGATCTAAATCACTCCCCCAATTTGTATATTTACACCATAAACTAAATTAACATTATTGTGAACTACATCACTCTATTCATTTCTTAGTTAAGAGTAACCCCGAAGTTGTCATAAATGTACATATTTACTAATAGTCTGAATTCTTACATTTATGGGAATAAAACAAACACAGATTAAATTAAATAGATTCACTGTCCACGATTTTAAACATCACACTTCTAATACAACGCTAACGCATGGAGCTGTTTTTCCTGTCTTATTGCCAACTTAACAGACAGCTTATCAGTTAGTGTTTCGTTGAAATACAAGCAGTAACACATAGCGATTTTTTTTTAAGGTTGATTTTAAAAAATATTTCTTTACCGTGAACAGCTTATACGAGCAGAGGAATGTCTACAAGTAGATAGATTTGGTAGATCCGGTGTCAGGATCCAGGAATTGAATCCGGATCCAGCCACCACCATCTTGTTTGCGCGACATCTTGGATGACCTTGACCTATGTTCGCCATATTTTTCCCGCTTCTATTTAGGATATCCTTGACCTTGACCTCTAAGTGCCATATTAACTCTGGTCGCCATATTGTATTTCAGTTTCTACTGATCTATCATTCAAACTTTATGTCCAGCATCTTGAATTTTATTTTACCATGTTCTATCATTTCACCTTTATTCCCGCCATATTAATTCAATTTACTTATGCTCTATCATTCCACCTTGACATCTCCCATTTTGGATTTTACTTTATCATGCTCTATCATCCCATGTTAGCCATCTGGGATTTAATTTGTTTAAGCCACCAGGCAAGCTGTTGGCAATATCTTTCTTTCATGCTCTGTCATTCCATGTCCACCATTTTGGATTTCATTATTTTGTTCACCTTTCTTTTATTCTCTATCATTCCTTACTGATATAGTCACCAATCTGCCATATTAGATTTTATTCATGCTCTGTGATACCACATCAGTTTAGTAGTCTGCTGATTACTCATTATGTCGCTTGTGCTCCAAATTCTTTAACCACCATTTTGTTTCGTCTGCCATCTTGTTTCGTCTGCTGACGACCTCATTTGTTTTTCGTGTAATGTAGGCCACCGTCTAAGATTTCTTTTTTCTTAGCCACCAGGCGAGCTCACTGTAGGCCACAAACTTTATATACCTAATACTTATAAATTTCTCACCTCGTAAATTACTTATACATTTTTTTCATTTGTGTAGGACCTTTCACCTTGTGCACAGTACTTAACAACTAATATTGTACTTAACTACTCGTATAACAATTTTCAATTTAATTTTCATGCTCCTTCAATTATATCATAGACACGTTCTTTAAACATAGGCTAATAAAGCTATAGTCATCTTGAACTAACCTACCACAGTCCAGAGAAAATCAAACCTAACCGAAACTCACATAATCTAGTCTAATAGGGCTCAGAAAAAATCAAACCTACGAAGTCTAGGAAAATCATAGCTAACCTACCACAGTCCAAATAAAAAAGACCTGCACTGAGCAAACCTATCCCTGTATACCACAAAATACCGACCAACCACACCATACACTGTAACCAAAGAAAACTCAAGTAATGCAAATCAACCATGTCATTCTCTATAACCCAATAACCCAAGAAAAAGCTCTACCATTCTAATATACCATACACCTACCCAAGCAATTATACATTCTAGGTCGGTCCATAACCCAAAACATTCCTACCATATGTCAGACTAACATGGCCTAACCTACCATCTGTCAAACTAACATAACCTAACCTGCCAAAGCCCAGAAAAATCAAACCTTATCTAACATACCATAGTCCCAATAAAAAGTATTCAACTATTTCCCACATGCCTGTTATCATTCTTCCAGCCATTAAAAAAGATTTGGCATGTCCAGGAATTAGAAGCGCACTTCATTCAACTTCAGCCAATCGGCACTTCGAGTAACATTCACCTCACATAATTAAAATTCAATATAGTCCAAGAGAAAGTCAGACATCATAACATCTACTTATGGAACCATATATTCGAGGTCAGCCCATGTCACAATAGTTCTTACCATTTGTCAACCTCACATAACCAACTAATACCAGACCACACAACATACCAACCAATCATACCATTTCCTATAGCCAAAGACAAATTCAGTCATTACTAATCAACCATACCGCCCAATACAATATCCATACCATCTGCCATAACTCAAGTGTACCAAGCAACCATAGAGATCAGACCAGCCCATAATATAACTTATAACACCCACTCCATTTACCCTACCGACCGACACCATGTATACTCAAAACCCATATCACCCACTATAACTCAAGCATACCTCAATAATTCAGTCTACACAGGCCTTACCAAAAAATACCTATTACCAACACCATCTGCTCTACTTATAACAGATGAAATATACTAACCATCCACTATAACTCAAGTATACCTCGACCATTCAGTCCACACCGGCCTTACCAAAAATGAACCTACTGCCCATACAATTAGCTCTACCGACCGACATCAGAAAAAAATAAATACTTCGCAACACACCATACAGTTCACACCTATCATACCAAAAATACTTACAGCCCCCACCACACATCACAGCAAACAGCGCCAGACAAATATACTAGTCACCATACACTACAATAATAATAATACAACATCCATACTAAGTTAAGCATTCAATCCATACCATACAAACCCATTTCAAACACTGTGGCAAAACCGATTTCTTACCATACCATCCACCATACCGGATAACACCAGTCAAATACACTGACTGCTATACCAACCACTTTAACTCAAGTATACCTTAGCATTACAGGACTCTCAGAAACACACCTACTGTCCATACCATTTGGCATACACCGAAAATCACCAGATCGATATGCTGGAAACCATACCGTCCTGTATACCAACCATACCATGCATCATAACTCAAGCGTTCCAAGTAACTATACAGTTGAGACCAGCCCATAACCTAACACCAATTCCATTTGCTCGACCGACTGACACAGTATATACGTTCCAGCCATATCAAGCCATACCATAAGTCCAACCCACCAAACATTCTGATCATAAATTCCAACCATGCTATATCATTACATCCATTCCATCAATTTAACCACATACGACACCCATACAGACATAGTTCTCAGATACCATACCAACTTATCATACCGTTCAATCATACTAAACAACTATACCAGCCAAGGATGCTATCCCTTCTTGGACTAACTAATTATTCAAACATTCCACTCATACAAAATAATCATGTCATTAATAAATTCTGCCCACACCATAGAAGCTAAACTCTTGTCATACCTCGCATGTGGGAATCGTGCCAGACGATGCTGTGGGTCGGCGGGTTTTCTCGGGGATCTCACGTTTCCCCCACCCTTTCATTCCAGCGCTGCTCCATACTCACCACAATCACCCTCATCGCTCTCAATACCTCGATATTAAGAGCCGTCCAAATCTCTTCACTCACACTTGTCATACCATCAAACCAACCGAACATTGGATTAGCTCATACCATATCAACATAACAGCTATATCTATCATACACTCAGACTAACAGTACATATTAACAATACAGCCAGGAATAACTAAAAAACATTTTTAAATAACCCTACCATCGAACCAACTATACTATAATTTAAAACTGATAGAACACTTCTACGAGTCGTAACAGCTATACAAGCAAAACCATTCATACAATCAATTCATACCATTGGGTCATGCCATCAAGATCAACCAGTCATAAAAGCAATCCAAATATTCAGACTAGTCATACCAACGGGCAATGTCATTACTCAACATTGCCATTTAAAACATTCCAAGAGAGAACTGCTAACAAATGTCATCATGTTATACTAGTCTAGCTTACCAGTCAAACATTTAATCAAATAAATTTGTCCTTAACAGCAACAACAAAGATACCATCCGGTCATAACATCGAGTCAATTAAAACATATCACCAAAACGAACTACCTTGACGATAGTGCAAGGACATCCCATCGGACCAGCAAACCAAATATTCCGGCCAGACATTTCAATCATTAATACCCACAGACCATAAAATCACACTATCAATTCGCACAGACCTTGCCATCAGACAATACCAGCGAAAACCAACCAACTGCACAGTCATGCGAAATATTTCAACAAATTCTCCAGTCTTTAAACAACGCTTTCATTCTTTCAATAAATCTTTCATTCAATCAATCTGTAAATTTTTTAATCAATTCGGTGCAGAGAAGCAGAATTGCAGAGCATGCCGTTGCAGTTGTGTCTGTTGCAGTTGCGGTGCATGCGGTGCTAATTGCAGTGTGTGCGGTGCTAATTGCTGTACATGCGGTGCTAACTGCGGTGTGTGGTGCTAATAACGAGGTGTGTGGTGCTAATTGCAGTGTGTGCGGTGCTAACCGTGGTCGTGGTTGCAGTTTACTGTAGTTGCTGTTGCAGATATTGTGGTTGAATTACAAGAACCAGTGCTAAAAAATTTTAGAATGCCTCTTTAAAATGTCACTCCAAGTAAACTGACAGCAACAAGGTTATGTGTAGTCTAACAAGTATACAACATTTCAGTACTCTTACACGTCAGCACGATACGAAAAACATTGTCTATTGAAAATAATTTATTATGTTACTGCGATTTATTTTAAAAAAAATGTCTTATTTACTGTACAGTGGGATATCACTCATATCGATTTAATTTTAAATAAATTTAGAGACCTGACCCTGACCGACATGCGCCAAGTTAAGTTGGTAACGACGGAGGGAAAGCAGTTCCATTGTTTAACTTTTAATTAAGTGCTGGATAAGCATTTGTCAATACCGAAATGATTTATTTTACTTTATATTATATTTTAATCACACAGTGTAAAAATTAGCAAATTGGTAAAATATTTACTCTTATAATAATCATACAATTTCGCTTGACCGATGCATGAATCAAGTGATGAGGCCGTTGGCAATGTTAACGTTACATATGGCGGAAGAATACACAATGCGCATACAAGCATATTATTTATAGGAAGGGTGTCAAAAGTGCTCAGTTTGCCGTTCAGCAGTGCTCATTTTACAGCCCACAGAACAATATTGTTTTGTCAGTGGCGCAGGGCTGTGTGAAGCCACAAAGCAAGAAGATAAATAGTCGCAGCTCACTGCTACAAATACCGCTCTTACTTTTTTTGGGAAACCGGAAATACAGTGCGGCCATTTACAAGCAATGTAACGACTTAAAAGTAGCTACTTAGAAAAAAGTAAAATATTTATCCGAAAACTTTTAATGAAAAAGTATACCTTTCAAGATGTTATGGAGTGCGAATTTTTTGCAACCGTTCCGTTGTATCGGAAACGGCCATTTTTGTCATGCACGATTCTGATTGGCTGAGCCCGTCAAACGTCAAAACAATTTTAGAACCTGCCCAATTTCTAAGATGTTTGATAAAAACTAAGAGTCACCGAACTTTTTCAAACATGACGGCGAAAAATGACGTTTCTGTGACGTCAGAACCATCAAATTTTATTTTACCAACTTTACTTGAAGCATTTTGACGGAAACAAACAGTGTAATCCAGTAGTGTATTCAGAAGCCACTAAAGAAAGGCCCGCAATATATTTCCCTATTGTTCGTATGTTAAAGGGCCTACATTTCCCGTCGCCACTGGAATATTTTTACCCATTTTACGTTTCTTCGTACATGCTCGCTCAAACTTAGAAAAGTGTTTAAATATTTCAACCAAATCTGTTTGCGTATTTTTTGTATCCCTAACAAATTTTTAACCGTTTAGGAGAGTAGTAAATAAATCTAAGGCTGTTTGATGGAAAGTAAGGTAATTAAGTTTTCACCACGTTGGCTTGACCAGACCGGGATTCGAACCCAGTTCCTCCCGAATGAGAGTCCAAAATGTTGAACCACTGCACCCCCTCGCTTGGAGCGTCTGTCTGGTTGCAGGGGCGTAGACAGCGTAGGGCTTGTCCGGGTTCCACCCCTGCCTCCCCCNGAAATCCAATACGAGATATGAAGCGTCCTATGCAGACGTCTCTTACGTATAGACCTACCACGGGTACTTCCAACTCCTCTGAAGCTCTGCTCCTTCTAGGATATTCCTTCGCCTCGTGCAAACAGAGCTAATCCGAGTCTAGAACATTATACCAAAGGGACAACGCACCGCATTCGTGCGCACTCAGTGTAATAATACTTTGCATATGAACTACTTCTTACTAGGAATTACCAATACACCTATTTTCTCTCTGTTTTTATTCATATTAATTATATATTATAATTTATAGATAAAATGTGAATAAAAGTTGAGTTTAGCCAAAATAAGGAGATTTATTTTGACACGTTTGTAAAACGCCTGTAACACATGGCATATTTAGGAAACAGCCAAACTCGTAATGCATGGGGTGATTTTTCACAGGTTTGATTCAGAAAGTGTGAAGAAACAGCGAACATACTATGTCTATTCGCCGTTTATTCACACTTTTTGAATCAAACATTTGAAAAATCACATCATGTATAACGTTTCTGGTTATTTCCACAATATGCCATGTATCACAAGCGTTTTATACTTGTGTAACATAAAAACTTATTTTTTTTTTTTGTTAAACAGAAATGTTATTTGTATTTTATGTATAAATTATATTGCTTCATTAATAAATAAAATTAATAAAAATAGTGAGAAAATATGTGTGTTAGTAACGTCTAGTAGAAATAGTTCTCATGCAAAGCTGTTCATGGTAAAGTGAGCACTTTTGAGGCCCTAGTTACATTTTCCTATTTTGTATCCTTTAACCACCTTTTTAAAATAAGTATTGTCATGTAAGTATTAAGCACAGCGAGTATATTCCACCGCACTCGGAAGTTAACGTCTAAGGCGAAAATGAAATATCTTTATTGACTATTGTTCCAAAATGAGAGGACTTTCAAAAGTGCTCACTTCACCGTGAACAGCCCACGTACAACTGAGAGCGCACGAACGCGGTGCGTTGTTCTCTGGTGTGATTTTCGCACACTTAGTTCGGTGGACCGACATACACGTTTAGAAGCGCACGCGTTGATCACGCGCGTGTTTACGTCGGCGAGCGGGGAGCGAAGGCCGTGCTCGGTGTGCAAGATGCAGTGCTCGCTGGGTGGGCCGAGACTTGGCTGGGACAATACGTGTCTCCCCCGGCAGGCGCTCATTGTCTCAATGTGGCTGGCGGCAATTAGTCGCGGGTCGAGCCGCAGGTCAACGAGTCTGGGGGCTGCGAGACTCGACAAACACACACACACGTACACACATGCTCCAGCCCGGCCCGCAACAGCAGTACCTGGCCCTCTGTCTCGGTGCTCCACACGACGAGGCCGCAACTCTACACGCAGAACCAGAGTACTTTGAGCTGCCAGCGTAGTGCCAATGTGAAAAACAAAAAAAACATGGAAGTTACTAAAGTATATAATTGCTACAACTTTTAAAATACTTTTACTTTATTTGCGTATTTAATTTAAAGTGAAGGTGAAAATACGTAGGATGTACATATATATATATATAACTTTTAAAGATATTGTGGAATAATGTTGTTATTGTAGCAGCATAGCAACAAGAACTCGTGTTTGAAGAAGAATCAATTTGTTCGTTCGTGAAATATGCATGGGATTTTAATAAAAAATTCGGGTTTGCCCGAATGTGAGTCCAGTGTGTCATTCTGGCGCCCTTTACCAAATTTAGGGAGAGGTAATGCGTACGTACCCCCTCCCCGTATTTGTTACGCCACTGGGCAAGAACGTACAACCGTCGCACTCGGCCATTCGTTTGGGGTAACATTTTACCAAATAAGGCCGACGAACTTTGTGAGGTGGTGATTCCTTGTACAAAATCAAGGGGGAAACACGCGGGCCACTTTGTACCTAACCTGAATATTAAAGGAGATATGAGCTATTGAAAATTAGACTTTTTAACTGTATTTTTGCGAAATATCGGAAACTAAGTGAAATTAAATTAAAATTCTTCCCACATTGTTTTACGTTATCGGGATATTCAGTCGAAGAGTCAACTGTCATTAATACCTCCCATCGTAATGAAAATACTTAAGGACGAGTATCCTCTTAATGGAGATAACATTTTACCGTCAGAATTTATTAATTTGATGCAGATTTATCAAACACTGTGACCTAATCAACAAAAATGATCTTCTTGTTGCGACTGCCTAAGATCCACCTTTTACGTGCAAACCGCACACAAAACTTACGGCGGCAGCGACAGAGTTCCATGCACGTGTCAGTACTTGCAGCGATCCACAGCACGACTGTCGCCTTAAACAGACAGGCAGCTTATGTACAGCAAGTTTAACGACGTATGACACACGTTGTTTACAGTAGGTGTTAGAAATGTCCTCCGTCGGCGGCAGCGACAGAGTTCCATGCACGTGTCAGTACTTGCAGCGATCCACAGCACGACTGTCGCCTTAAACAGACAGGCAGCTTATGTACAGCAAGTTTATCGACGTATGACACACGTTGTTTACAGTAGGTGTTAGAAATGTCCTCCGTCGGCGGCAGCGACAGAGTTCCATGCACGTGTCAGTACTTGCAGCGATCCACAGCACGACTGTAGCCTTAAACAGACAGGCAGCTTATGTACAGCAAGTTTATCGACGTATGACACACGTTGTTTACAGTAGGTGTTAGAAATGTCCTCCGTCGGCGGCAGCGACAGAGTTCCATGCACGTGTCAGTACTTGCAGCGATCCACAGCACGACTGTCGCCTTAAACAGACAGGCAGCTTATGTACAGCAAGTTTATCGACGTATGGCACACGTTGTTTACAGTAGGTGTTAGAAATGTCCTCCGTCGGCGGCAGCGACAGAGTTCCATGCACGTGTCAGTACTTGTAGCGATCCACAGCACGACTGTCGCCTTAAACAGACAGGCAGCTTATGTACAGCAAGTTTATCGACGTATGGCACACGTTGTTTACAGTAGGTGTTAGAAATGTCCTCCGTCGGCGGCAGCGACAGAGTTCCATGCACGTGTCAGTACTTGCAGCGATCCACAGCACGACTGTCGCCTTAAACAGACAGGCAGCTTATGTACAGCAAGTTTATCGACGTATGGCACACGTTGTTTACAGTAGGTGTTAGAAATGTCCTCCGTCGGCGGCAGCGACAGAGTTCCATGCACGTGTCAGTACTTGCAGCGATCCACAGCACGACTGTCGCCTTAAACAGACAGGCAGCTTATGTACAGCAAGTTTATCGACGTATGGCACACGTTGTTTACAGTAGGTGTTAGAAATGTCCTCCGTCGGCGGCAGCGACAGAGTTCCATGCACGTGTCAGTACTTGCAGCGATCCACAGCACGACTGTCGCCTTAAACAGACAGGCAGCTTATGTACAGCAAGTTTATCGACGTATGGCACACGTTGTTTACAGTAGGTGTTAGAAATGTCCTCCGTCGGCGGCAGCGACAGAGTTCCATGCACGTGTCAGTACTTGCAGCGATCCACATCACGACTGTCGCCTTAAACAGACAGGCAGCTTATGTACAGCAAGTTTATCGACGTATGGCACACGTTGTTTACAGTAGGTGTTAGAAATGTCCTCCGTCGGCGGCAGCGACAGAGTTCCATGCACGTGTCAGTACTTGCAGCGATCCACAGCACGACTGTCGCCTTAAACAGACAGGCAGCGTATGCACAGCAAGTTTATCGACGTATGGCACACGTTGTTTACAGTAGGTGTTAGAAATGTCCTCCGTCGGCGGCAGCGACAGAGTTCCATGCACGTGTCAGTACTTGTAGCGATCCACAGCACGACTGTCGCCTTAAACAGACAGGCAGCTTATGCACAGCAAGTTTATCGACGTATGGCACACGTTGTTTACAGTAGGTGTTAGAAATGTCCTCCGTCGTCGTCCGCGCAGTGGGCACGGCAGCATACGCTGGAATAGAAGCACGCACGCCATATTGCCTGCGTGCTAGAGCTGTTTTGCTTCAGCCGAAGATTTGTGCGCGTTTTTAAACGAAAACGATCGTTCCTAGGCAGTTACAACTAGGGGACCATTTTTGTTGACAAGATCATACTGTTCGATAAACTATCATCAAACGTTCATAAATCCCGACGGTAAAAAAGTTATCTGCGTCGAAAGGGCGGTCGTCCCTGGTATTTCCATTACGGTGGGAGGTATTAACGATCGAATTTGCTCTAGGTTGAAGATCGCGATAACATAGGCCAATGTGGCGAGAATTGTATTTTAATTACAATTAGTTTCCGATATTTCACAAAAATACAATTAAAAAAACTCGATATTCATGTGTCTATATCTGCCTTGATATTCAGTTTAGGGAAGAAAGTGTTCGACATATTTCCCAGTAGATTTTGTAAAAATAATCACCTTACGAAGTCAATAGTCTAATTCCACCCCAAACTGTACATGGTATACAAACTCTATACATCTTAGCGTTTGGGTTATAGACTTTTCTCTATATTTTATACCGCATGTAACTTAGGTGTTGATCGAAGCAAAATGAAATTTAAAAGAGAAGCAAAAATATCTTATGAGTAATGCCTAAAGACCCTCCCCAACCTCACGTGCGGACATTCTGAAAGGCGCGCCCACCTTCTAAATTAGAAATGTTGTTTCGTCACTAATCATGCTCGTCCAGCCTTATTTAAATCCCGCAATTTGTCGCCTTAATTTGTGGCCGGAGTTTCCGTAAACTTTCTCCACACGACTTAGTCCCTAAAAGGAGCTGACCCAGCAAGGCCACTTATCGCGAGCGTCGGCGTGGTAGCGGTGTAGCCGACTGCGCAGGAGAGAAAACTGCGGGTGTGCACCCAGCTGCATCCGCACAGGCCGGGGAAACGACCTCTCCAGCAGCGGTTCTGGAGGCCAGGACCGAACATGCCCGACGTCGCCCGAAGCGGAGTGAAGTGGGCGGCTCTCAACATCGAGGTCTTGAGAGCCGATGAGGGTGGAGTGAAGTGAGTGCGGAGAGGCGCCGGGATGCTAGGGAAGGGGGGAACGGGAGATCCCAGAGAAAACCTGCCCACATCGGCATCGTCCGGCACGATTACCACGAGCAAAAATCCCGGAGCGACCCCGCCGGGAATCGAACCTTGTTAGTTTAGGTGGGAGGCGAGTGTTCTGACAACTACACCACCGTGGCCTCCAATCTACCGAAGCGATAAGAGTAGTAGGAAATAGTAGGTTCTGCATCACCTGGCATCCTGGCGAGGTATTGCGGTGCCACAGTGGCCATCTTGGATGACGTTGGGCTGAAATTTCATGCTCTGTCATTCCTCGTCAGCAGCGTCCATCTTGTTTTTCCCTCGGAATTTCCCTTTTCTTTCCCTATTCCCAAATTCTTGCTCTGTCATTCAACCTTGTCTCTTTGTGCTTTTGCATTCCGATTTTTTTAACTTCATTCTCAGGCATTCCGAATTTTTTAACTTCATGCTCAGGTATTCCGATCTTTTTTTCTCATGCTTTCTCATTTCTCCCGGTCTCTCTCACCTGCTCTATTCCTTTGTTTTCTCATATACCTTCTGGTCTCCTTTATTCTCTCATGCCCTCTTGTCTTCCGCACTTTTTCCTCTCTCCTTCTCTTGATTTGTACATCCTCTATCTTTAATTCCCGCGCCAGCCGCCAGTCGGCTGCTGCAGGTGGCCATATTTAATTCTCATGCCCGCCACCAGAGTGTACTAAATTCTACCGTTCGCAGCTCGGAACACTGGTATCGATGCGGCCATTTTGTGTGTTGGTAATCACGTCGCCTGTCGGGGCGCGACAGCATCGGGGAGTTTAGTTCAAACGGAGGTAGTTAGGAGCGCTGGAATTTTTTTTAGTAGATTGTTGTTTCGGAACTCAAAAAATACCAGAGGCGTGCGTGATCGTTCCGACACTTCTTGGGTCGACATTCAAGCTTCTTGACCACAAGACTGCAGCGACATCTAGAAATAGATGATGTTTAATGTCGAATACATATATAGATAGTTATTACCATCCCGGCATTAGGAAAAAACTTTGACGCCGACTTTATATACAGGATGAGTATAAAAGAATACCCCAACTTTGAAGGTCGATAATATCAAAACCAAACAACCTACAACCTTGATTGACCAATCAAATGAATCAAGGAACCCTGATGTTTGTTTAGCATGCATTAATAAATGTTCAATGTGACCACCATGAGCAGCCCGAACGACATATTCGCGATAATCAAACTCGTTCCACGCTCTTGTCAGCATGTCTGGTGTTACTGTTTGGATGGCGGTCGTAACTCTCGGTTTGAGATGGCGAGGGGGAAGCGAGCTCGCATTCGACACGTCAATGTGAAGGGGATGGTCTGATGTTTCCTTTATGTGCCCAGAACGAGGTAGACGATGCCTTAATGTCTAAGGTGGTTTTTGCGATGAAGCGATGTTCCATACAAATGGTAAGGTGAACCGGCACATAGTTATTTCTTGCATGTTACCCATGCTAACGTTTATTTATGTATGTATTTTCACATTTATATATACAGTCTGGATGTCGGTAGGGGAAGGGAGGCTAGCTGTCGCTGAGGGGGGTCCGATCTGTTAGACACCTGCGGTAGCAGACGACAAGGCCGGCGGTGGGCGATTGACGAGTGCGTGCAGGCCGAAGCATATGTGTGCTATTTCAGACCCTACACTCCTACATACAACGGCAACTTTACGACGCACTTTTGTGTATACCTACCTTTATTTTTCTTTACATGCGTGGACAGTTGTTACATGTTTCCGAACTCCAAAGGTTTGGAAATGCTGACCAACTATACTTATAACAGGGTTCAATGGCTACTTGTCCTGATTTCCTTGATTGCAAGCGGAAGTGATGTCTCTGATATGAATTTGGTGGTCGTAGCTTCGGTGGGTAGGAAATGTCGGACAACTATGCTTATACGAAGGCGTAAGGTATACTTGACCCTGCATCCTTTTCGTCATCGAAAGTGACGCCTATGTCATATATTTGGTGGCTTTATATTAAAAAGTTTGGAGATTACAGCCAACTAAGCTTATAAGTGGGCTTATGGCATACTTGACGCCCGCGCGGTGCGACTGTAGGCAAGCATGCGTGGGCTGGCTTCTATCTGCGCTACGTTGAATGCACGGACAAGTTGGAGATACAGAAGTGCGCCGCGCTTGTACATTTCTGTGCAATTGGCTCTGTATGGATGCATATGACTTTTTTATAGAGACGAAACCTGTCCAAATTTTTTTATTATAAAAATTTTGTTTTCTGAATGACAAAGTGATGGTATTTTTTCAAATACATAATTTTTTCTTTAAAGTCGAGGCCTGTCTATGTGTGTATGTATGGATGCATTCATGTTGCATGCGAATTTACACTAAAGAGCCAAAAAAAAACTCGTATAGGCGTGCGTATGCAAATAACAGAGGCATGGAACCAATCAGAGTAACGCGATGCGGTCGGCAGCTAGATTGGTTACTGCTGCTACAATGGCAGGTTATCCAGATTTAAGTGAGTTTGAACGTGGTGTTATAGTCGGCGCACGAGAGATGGGACATAGCATCTCCGAGGTAGCGATAACATTTGGATGTTCGCGTACGATCATTTCACGAGTGTACCGTGAATATCGGGAATCCGGTAAAACATCACATCTTCGACATCGCTGCAGACGGAAAAATATCAGGAAAGAACGGGACAGACGACGACTGACGAGAATCATTAAATGTGACAGACGTGCAACCCTTTATCAAATTGGCGCAGATTGGATTTGTGGACTGCCCTGCAGGATTCATGGTGTGAATTGCCTC
>NQII01002304.1:46968-63056 GCA_002778355.1 Clitarchus hookeri
TTTTTTTTTTTTTTGCGGTTTTGGAGTGCTTTGAATTGATGTTTCTAACGTACGTGATATTTTGAAAGTACTTAACAGCTCTCGTCTGAAGTGTGTGTTCTTTTCGTAGATCAGCACATTGGACGCACGATTAATAGTTTCGTTGAAAAACGTGTATTTGGAACACTCTGCAACGCAGTTCAAGCGCCAGGTAGACGGGCGCCTTAAGTCCTTCGCCAGACTACAACAGGCACCATCGTGCTTCAATTGGCTGCAGTTGAATGCAATCCCTTCAAGGACCAGGACGGACGGACGGACTAACCACTTCAGTCCGCCGCGTTAAGCTGGGTTCACAATTTAAATACTAGGAATTATGCAGTAAGCGCATGTCTGGCATACGGAAACACGTCTTCTGTATTTGAAGTTTTCAATTAGGTAATTTTTTAATTCTTAGTTTCAGCCACTGGAAACAGGCGACAAGCCTGTCATATTTGCTTCTGTCCACAACCTAACCTCGTATATCACAACCATATTTAAGCAGATCGTACTTCAAAGCAGACATTTTCCATTCGAGAAGCTTATTTTCGCGAACACACATAATCGTGAACATCTGAGCATACACGCCTTTTTAATATTTTTGTGTACTCACATAATACTAAATAACACTTTCCCGCTAGCAATACCAACTGCTCTGTTGTGATTGGTAGTCGCCTCTTGAGTTTTATTTAATATATAAAATATAACTATTCTTTTTAATGCGTAAGAAAATCCTAACAACGCACACGACCTGCTAAGTTCCATTGGAAACCAATACATAAGATAACACGCTTTAAGTTCTTCTGCACACGAAATAACGTATAATGTAACGCTTAATTCTTCTATTGTAAACCCAGATTTACAAACGTTGGCCACGAAAATATTTATTACTTTATATTTGTACCACATACTGTTCAACATTTAGATATTATCTCTAACTACTTTTTCCTCAGATAAATTTTTTTTAATCGCGCGGTTTTTGCAAAATGACATGCCAAAGTCAAAATTTTACTGTTTTCGTAATGTACAAATAAAATAAACCAAACTATTTGCAGAAAATTGAACAAGGGAAACTGAAAGGTCTTGTCTTAGTTCATTTTAAGGTATGCTTAGCAAAAGTTATTTTGCAAACATTCAGGGGCAGCCACAAATAAAAAATATAAAAGAACGTCCTTATTTTCATAAAATTTACAAACGTTTCTTTGGAAACTAATTGCAAATATGGAATCGTATGTATCCTCGTTTAATAAACACACACACACACACGAAGCCCACGTCATCTGATTTTTAAAATACATCCGCTTTATGAGTATATTCCACAGAAACGTGTAGTATAATTTTTTTTTGTATTTTTTTTACATAAATTACATTTGAAAACTATTTTCCAAAAAGTTGGTAAACATAATTTTTTTTTCCTAATAGAGGTAATGTGTGCCATCCCAGCATGCGTTCTGTCTAGTCTTCGTAGATTTATCGGAACGGCATTGCTTCTATGTAGACATACAATTACATTCAACTTACACTTATTGTCATAAAAATTGCCGCACCCAAAACGAACCACACACAAAAGGATTCGATTCCCGTTCCGACCATCCTGATTTCGGTCACTCATAGTTCTCAGGAATTCCTACAGCCGAATGCCGGCGTGGATTTTCAATAGAAGATGTGGCCGATTCCTTCCCGCTATTAACTAGCTCAAACCCAGTGTACAAGACTGCACACAAAGTGCACTAAGGGTGTGTTTGGCTGGTACTGCATAGGCCTACTGCGAGACGCAGTGTCCAACTGTCTTTCCTGGAGGTAATTTATTCGTAAATCGTGTTGCTATTCTGTGTTATGGATCGTTCATATCACCATCACCGAGCACGACAAGGTTATGTGGTGAATAGCGATAAAACCGAAATAACGCATAAACGCGCGTTAATAAGCCGCATAACTCGAAAATTTAAGTCGCCACAAAATAAAAATAAGTAAGCAAAATTACTATATTTTATTAGTAAGAGTATAATTATTTCTTATAAGTAATAATATTCAGAATATGTTTATAAGATACTGACCAACGGGAACTCACGTTGTCTAGAAACTTAAACTTTTGTACCAGTTGTAATAGTTGAATTCCTAAAATATGATTATATGTATTTTTGTTTTGTTTTAAATAAAACCCTTAATCTTGATTATATCTGTATTTATATAATAAATATTACATATATTACATAAAAATGTTTTTTTAAATATGCATTTTTTGTTAACTGTAAAGTGGAACAAAAGGGGCTGATTATGCCAGCAACTTGCTCAGTCTCTAATGGCCGCACTGTCGACGAGATGTTTAATGTGTGTTGATATGAGAGTTGAGAGGCTCTTAACGACGAGGTCATGAGAGCCGACGAGGGTGAAATGAGGCGAGAATAGAGCAGCGCTGGAATGCAAGGGCGTGGGGAAGCGGGAGATCCCCGCTAAAACCCGCTAGCCGTCGGCATCGTCCGGCACGATTCCCACTTGCGAACATTCGGGAGTTGCCCCGCCGGCGATTGAACCCGGTTCGCCTAGGTGGGGGGCGAGCAGGCCAACTGCTCAGCCATCGCGGACCCGTTTAATGTCTGTGTGCCTATGGCTGCAGACTGAATTTATTATACATATACATACATACATATATATATATATATATATTAGATAATTTTTTAATAGTTAGACGGACACCAACTGCAGAAGCAAGCTCAAGATTACATTTGCGTGGGGTTTCTCGAGAGATGCGCGCTATCAACATTCTACTCGCGTTCTTTCCGCGAGAGCGCGGCCAAAAAAGTGCAGTTTCACCCCGGCTGGATAAAAACTGCGCGAGTTGAACTAACTGCCCCCAGCTGCGCGGCTAGTACGCCGCTAACAAACGAGATATTAATGGCTGCAGACTGAAGAGTTTGTCGGCCGCGCGCAGGCGAGAACTTTCCTTCCTTCCATCTCGGGCGCAAACTTTTGGTCGGGATGTGGAAGGATGTTGTTGGAGGAAGGGGGTGGGGAGGACATTTTTTCGTCGCTTCCCCCTGCGACCCTCTCGAGAGGCGAAAGGTAAACCATGGAGCAGGGGCGAGGCAGGATCTGTTTCAAGAGAAACAAAAGGTTGACCTGGCGCGGTGGATGAGCTTCGAGGCTGGTTCACACGATGCCGCCGCCTCCAGTAAGGCTGGTACACACGGTGTCGTATTTACAGCAGAGAGAACAACATAACTTTGATTTCGAATGCAATTTTATACTTTTAGATATAAAATTTTTATTAGTAATTTAAACAAGTATGCTATTTAATGTATATTTTATGACAAAAAACATTAAAAATAATTAGCGGATGCATGAGTTTTCCGCTGTTTGAGATCTCATTCCCGTTTTTTGTTTGTGAATTATTTTTAAACATTTCTGGAGATAAATTTTTTTCGCAGAGAATCAGTTTATATATATATATATATAAAGAATTAGGAGTTACGAGATTTCCTCATGATGATAAATAACTGCCAACGCTGCGAAGATTGAGGTATGATACAGATTCTCGTAATGTCACAAATGATAGCCAGGGACGGAATTGAGATTTTGGGGTTTCCGATGGAAACAAAAATCGAGACTTGAATTTTTTTTTGTGGGAATGTGAAAGGGTGTGAGCTGCTGAGAGGTCTGCAGGTTCTACCTTCAGACTGGAAAATGTTAGAATTTAAACTTTAATTACATATTTTTAATTTTATTCAGGGCTTCTGGAAATAACATATTAAGCTAGAGTTAAATTTTTGGTCAAATTTGACATTTTGAATCCATAGCTTATTATTTCCGCCTTTGCAGTGGCAACGCCCTGGAATCATATTCGGGAGGATCCGGGTTCGATCCCGGTCCAGTCAAGAGAGAGAGAAAGAGAGAGAGAGAGAGAGAGAGAAATCAATCTTAATTAGTGAGAACATATAGCGTAGCAGTCACTGACAAGGACAATTTTCAGCAATCGTTATCACAAGTGCAATAGTGCCTACGTTCTAAAATGCTGATATCTCTGCAGTTTTCATGACTCTAATTGTAGAACTCTGTTGTTGTTTATTTTGTTCGGACACCCTGACATTAGCCAAGGTGTTATTACCACGTGGTAAGAAGATGTCGCTAGTAATGGTTCGCATCAAGGCCCCGTCATGACTCCGCTGATTGCTGAGTACGCAAATGGTTCGAAGCCCACCATACCCAATTTATATTTAGCCTTTCTGTCGATTAAAGGCGCGAGGGCATGCTAATCTCTAATTTTTAATCGGATAATTTATTTAGAATGCCCCAGACTGTGTTACACGTACAAGTGAGTTTCAATCCCTTAGGTTATACGTATTTTTTTTTTTTTTGTTTCGGTTGTTGGAACATAGGTAGGACATTTTTGATCTGGCAAGTACTTTCGAATTTCCTTGCAATAGCTTAGACAAGGGAAAGTATGAGAAATGTTTCTGTTGAATTACGACACGAGCAGCAACCAGTTATAAAGTGTTGGTGTGCTGGCAATGGCCAGTAGCATTGCCCAGGGGGATGACGCCCTCCGTATTGCCGCTAACTTCTGACCTTGACCAGAATTGTACCTATTCTGCAACACGCGGCGCGTGAACGTTGTGTGTACAAAATGGATGGAGACGCGATAGCATAGGCTGTTCACTATTATCTGAGCACTTTTGAAATCAACCTTTGAAAAATGTCACCGCCCCTACCTGCATATATTTTAAGGTGGCCGCCTGGGTAGGCCGCCGAACGGTGTGCAGAGCTCCAGCAGAAAAGTTTTTGATGCACATATGTAAAAGAATGAACACATGTGTAAAATGTTTGCTTTTCTAATAATTTCACATTTTCACTTGACCGACGTATGAATAAAGTGATGAGGCCCACAGCAATTTTAATAAAACATACGGTGGAAGTATACACAATATGCTTACAGGCAGATGTTCAGCAGGTCTTTCGAAAGTGCTCAGTTTGCGGCGAGCAGCCTTTAACGAAGAGGAGAGAGAGAGAGAGAGAGAGAGAGAGAGAGATAGAGAGAGAGAGAGAGTAGTCGCGTGAGCAAGGATGTTTATTGGCGGTCAGTGTTGGCAGGAGGTCAGCGTTGTTCGGCGCAGGGCCCAGAGCAAGGTACGGCTACCATCGGGGAGAGGACGGGGGCCTCAGCTGGAGCCTGCCCGCAGGACTCAGGGGCCTGCCCGCGGGACTGCCTCACGAGCCGCAGGACCGCCTCCTGCACACGGGATGCCATCACCGACACGCCGCCCACCTCGGAGCGGATCGCCACCTCCAAGGTCGTCAGCGGCACCTGCACATCCACACCACCTCCAGCACATCCACACCACCTCCAACACATCCACACCACCTCCTGCACATCCACAGCACCTCCAGTGTCGTCAGTGGCACCTGCACATCCACGCCACCTCCAGCACATCCACACCACCTCCAGCACATCCACACCACCTCCAGCACATCTACGCCACCTCCAGCACATCCACAACACCTCCTGCACATCCACAGCACCTCCAGTGTCGTCAGTGGCACCTGCACATTCCCACCACCTCCAGCACACCAACGTTTTTTTTTTTTTACCTACTCTAAAACTAAGTGTTAGATGTGAGCCCGCGGTAGGGACGGGAGTTAAGTGCGTCTTAGGGCGAGGCCCTGTACACCTACAAGGGAAGGAAATCATGAAAGGAGACATGCATCGCGGCAGCAAGGGATTGGGTTGCCATGGCCGAAACGAGGCCATGGCAACTTCCCTGAGTGTACTTACAGCTAAACTACTACGCTAAGAAGAGAAAGGGGGAAAACCGGCATATACACCGTAAAAGCCCTTTCGACAGGAAACAATTAAAAATTGTTGCACGCATTTACAGAAAATGCTACAGGAGACAGATAGGTAGAATCCATGCTCTTCATTAACGGGTAGAGAAAATCTGAGTAGAGAGGTGGCAGGACTTAGCACGCCAACGTAGCAGCAGGGGTGTTAGATCGCCGCTGCTCTGTCATGGTACAGGACATGCCAAATAATGGTACGCTGGCACAAAATTATGGTACATTCCTAACAAAAGCGTAAAAACAAAATGTTATGTTTGTTTTGATTTCATTACACAACAGTTATTTGAACGTTACACTACTGATATCAAATACAGATGAAATACAACCTCTGCTCCGGCTTTCTACTTAAACCAAGTGCTACAAACTGATCATTTTTGTTATACTTTAGCTTTATTAGCTGCATGTTTTTACTGTAGTCAAATTATGGTGCATTTGCCTGCCATGGCGACCTCGTCATGGCACATGGTACGCAAGGTCTAACTATGGTACAAGTACCGTGAAAATGACACGTCTAACATCACTGTCTAGCAGGCAACGAGAAAAACGAGAAAATCTACTGCTACTCTTCCTAGCTGATGATGGCAGAAACAAAACGGGTGCCTGGCGGTGTAGCCAAACTGTAATTTTTAAATTTGTTATTACGACGTCGCCTGCCTTTGACGCCCCCAATTAGGGGTCCGTTGGTTAACATGGCAGTGTCCACTCTTGATATACCTTACTTTCTCATGTCTTGCACTCGGTGATGACCCATGCACTGAATATATACTCTGTACCATGTAAGTTGGCCAGATTCTGATAGATCTGCGAAAGTAGCGCCACTGTTTACATCTGACTACGTATCGTTCCGCCATAGCTGATCGGCCACATGGCAACAATGTTGTTTATTTTCATGCTGTCATTATCAGCCGATCCCCTTGCCAATTTACTGTTCGTGGGACGTTTTAGGGAAACTTGCTACTAAAAAATACGTAGCTGCGATTGTAGTAATAGTAATGTGTACATAAATCATTAATCAGTAAAATGTTATGTTAAAGGGCAAAAATATAAATAATTAATTTAAAATTTAGTAACTACGAAAAATGTAATGCTAAACGAATTTTAAGATATTTTAGACTGACATCTGTATAAAAAAATTAGTAGGTTTAAAAGTAAAAATATAAAACCTTGCAAAAAAAATAATATTTATTAAATCTTTTTATTTGTCCGAGACAGTGAATTTGGGATAACATTTGCGAAACGGTAGTTGTAGATATAATCACACGTTGGACATTATAGCTATTATAGCTAATATATTCGAGTTGGAAATATGTGACGTGGAATAACATTAGAATTGCTTAACGACTACTAACGCGTGGAAATGGATTTTCGGAGAACAATATGGCGTATAATTTACGTAGACGAACGATTACCTGCCGAATATAAATTACTAGTACTCAAAATCACTGTACACGAAATATAAGTTACTTTAAAAATTATTCAGAGCTCGCGAAAAATAAAACTATTAGTATATGTTCGTAAATTTATATATGTCGCATGCGGAACGCTTTTGTTTTGTGTCTAGTAATGCTTCAGAAAAAATCCGATAGATAGTGCGCACATCCTGTCCGGAGTGAAGTGTGAGTCTCTTGTTTTGCTCAATAGATCGCGTCTTTTTTAAAGTTGACTGTTCTTCTATTACTGACTCGGAACAACACGAATTTAGAACATATTTCGTAAAATTATTAGAAAAAATAATACAACAATATTATGCAATATTTCTGTATGCTTTTGGAATTAATATCAAGCAAGTAATGAAATCAGGGTTGAAGAGGGGCGATTAAGACGTGAAAAAATGTTTTGAAATTGTGTTTCATTTGGATATTGATTGTTTTAATGTGCCTTTAATTTTGAACACCTATACATTTTTACTTTAACACGAAGTTTAGTTTCTAACACTAAAAACCGCTGTTTTATGACTATATAAAATAAAATGTGTTAATTAGCCTAGGAACTCTTTCTTATAGCGTATTTTCGACTGGTCTAATGTGCGTCGACAGTGCACTCAGAATAGCCAACGTAATATTAACTTTTGTTCGTTCGTGCATCAGCTGATACAGGATTTTGTAAATGGCACTTGTTTGGAATGCATCAAATTGCCACCCACTGACTGTCAGAATCTAGCCAACTTTATGAAAGTTTTTGTAGTCTATTCGCGGTATCTTCACACTGTTTTGAATCAAACATATGTTTGAGGTATTCGGTTGTTTCCTAAATATGCCACGCATCACAATCATCTTATACTTCTGTCTACATAAAAGTACCTTGTTTTTAGTTGAATTGAACTTCGTCTTATGCTGTACTCACAATAGTCCGTCGCATCCCCCAGTCGTCAGTCCGCCCAGCGGTCACGTGATCTTCAACCAATCACAAGGCAACTTCTATTTATGTCCATCCATCCGTCATATAACTACGAAACTTTAATAACTTTCGACGGACAGACGGATGAACCACCGCCTTCTGATGACATTCCTTAAGATGGGAATACGCACTTTAAAATAAAATGCACGGTGGTGGATCTACGTTACTTTATCTTGGTTGGTAAATTCAGGAATTTAAAATGTAAAAAATGTTTAGTAAATATTCATATCATGTAAAAAAAAATATTTTCCCAACGTGCTTTTCTTTTGAAAATGTATTTCCACGCAAAATATATTTTCAACTAAAGAAAGATCGCGACATTATAAAATTTCACACTGAAATTTTCCCGTAGAGAAGGATTGACGGATGACGGATTGTTGTGATTCACTATCAACTGACCGACGAAAACGATAGGGATGATTGCTGGACGGACGGACGACCGACTGATGGGACGGACTATTGTGAGTCCAGCCTTGTACTCTCTCTATAAACTATAATATTTAATTTATGATTAATCTGAATAAAAAATAGGAATAACATAGGTGTGATGGTAATGCCCAGTAATTGTTCTTCTGCAAAATGTTTTTTACACTGAATGCGCACGAATGTGGTGCGTTATCCTTTGTGGTGTAGTTTTCTAGACTGGTCAAGCTTTGTTTGCATTGGGCGGAGGAATATCCTTGAAATAGAACTTTGACAGGGCTTCAGAAAAGTTGGAAGTAACTATGAATGGACTATATGAGGCAGGCCTAAGACAGACGTTCGTCTTCTGCACATGTCCCCATTGCCACTACAAATTTCAAAGACACGTGGCGAGCAGCGATGAATGCAATAATAATAATAACCATCACCCGCGATTGGTCTACCGCCCAGTGGTGAGAGAGCTCACCTCTCCCTTACCCAACTAAACTCCTCTTCCACGCCCTTTCTGAACTCCCCTCACAGATACCAATTCCTCCCGAAAAATATTCCACTCCCTCACAGGCCTCACAAGCCTCCCCTTTCCGCTCTACTCCATACCCATTGAATATTCTCACTGTTGTTTCCTCTCCCTCTAAACACCCCCTTACTTAGCTGGCAGCGAAAGTTTCCCCACCATCCCTCTCCATTCGCCAACCTATACGTCCTAACCAGCCTTTCAACACTCCTCCTGTCCTTCAATGAGCTACATCCCATTTCTTTCATCATAAATAATGACCTATAGTTATCTTCATCCTCACCATCCTGCCCCTGACTTCTTCACTTACCCTTCCCCTACTTGCTGTCCTTCTTTGTATCTTCTCCAGCTCTCGTACCTCCACATCCACGTACGAGTCATACTGCTGCCGCGAATTTTAACATCGGCCGTATCATTGTGCCATGTGCCTTCTCATTCTCCTCACAGCTGGCTCCCTTCAGCACCTTCCCAACACACCCAAAGCCCTTTTTCCTTTTGCAACCACCCTCTATACCTGTTTTTTTTTCATCTAAGGTCTCCCTGCAATACAATCCTTCGACACTTATATTCTACTGTTTCTTCTATCTCTTGCTCCTCCCATTTGTACATGTCCCTGCTTATCACCTTCTTCCTTGTAAATATCAATACCTAAGTTTTTCTTAAATTTATCTTAGTTTTATTCTCCATGGTCCACGACCATATCCTGTCAAAGTATGCCTACAAGTACCCCCCCCCCCCTTTTTCCCCNTCCCCACACCTCTGCATACAATACACGATCATATCTGCAAACAATCCTATTTTCCCCCTAATCCCCAAACCCATGTCATTTACCACTATGGTAAACAACAGAGTGCCTAGCACACTTCCCTGTGGCCCCCCCGACTTAACCTTTTCTTCCTCCGATATTGCCTATCCCACTTTCACCCTCTGTCTCCGCTCCTGAGGAAGTCCGCAATCCATTCCACTACCCACTTTTCCGGTATCAGCTCATCCACTTTCATCATCAAAGTCCCATGGGGCACCTTATCAAATGCCTTCTCAAAATCTATGAAGGAGGCATCAACCTGGTTTCCCTCATCAACTGCCCGCACCAGATCCTCCAACAGCCCATCCAGCTGCAATTCTCTTCGCCATACTGCCTATCCCTTCTGCACCCTCTATTCATCTCACACCTGGCATATTCAGATCCCTTGCTACAACAACCCACTGCCTGTCCTGTAGTCTATCAAGCCTCTCCTTAATTGTCACAATTGCCTGCCACCCTGTACTGGTGGCCTTATACACTGCCAGCAATGCAATCATCTTACTACTACTCCTACTTAATTTAATTTCAATTGCCTCAACATCTTCACTAATACATTCTACTGACACTTTCAGCCACACATACCATTATTCCTCCCCCTCTCCCAACCCTGTCTCTTATCCCGCCTGCATTCACTGTCAAGCACTTCCTCACTCAGCCAGGTCTCCACTGCTACCACTATGTCCACCCCATATCCTTCAACCTTATCCCAGAAGCCCTCCAGCTTGCTGTACACACTCCTACAGTTCCCCACCATCAACTTTATGCTATTGTGCTGCTTTACTCTCCTACTTTGCTTACCCCCTCTCTCCACCCGTGTGGCCTCATCAGTGCTTTCCTCTCCAGTAAGCTCTACTTCTGTTACCTTGTCCCTCTCTGGTTGCTATATAAACCCTCGCTGCTCAGCTCTGACCCTCTCCAAACAGCCAGCTGCTTCCCTGCCTAGCCGATCCGATCCCCTAGAATCCTCTTTCCCTGCTCTGTCAGATGCACCTGGCCCCTTCCTACAATTTCCCAGCCTACCCATTTCCCACTGTCTATAAATGTATCCCTTAAATCCCTACATACCCTCTCATACACCTCACTCGCTGCCACTGCCTTCCTGTAATTTATCCCCTTCCTGACCAGAACCCCACTTACTACTGTCCTAACTCTTGGTATAACTTATCCTGTACTTTGCTTAGCAGCCCCCCCCCCCCNCATCTCCTTTCAAGTAAGATCATTTCCCCCCACATGAATTAAAACCACCTTCGCTACCCTGCTACCTCTCATACTATTTACTATTTCCTCTAAAATCCCCGATTTTTGAACCCCCAAGCAGTGCTTTATATGAATTTCCTTTCCTGATTTACCTCAACTCCACCTCCTTTACAATCGACGAGCAGCCTAGGAAAATCGCCTCTGGTTCATTGGCTACAACCCTTTCCTGCTTTGTGTCCCTTCTACCCACCTGCCTCCCCTTGTATACTTCACCACTTACCTGATCCCGGCCACCCTTGATTCCTTTCCTTTGACCAGCCCTCTTTTTTCCCTTCTGGCAATAAACTGCAAATTTCCCCCTACTTGCTGGTCTTTGCTAATCCCTCGCCTACAAGCCTCAAAATATTGCCTCCTACCTTCCACCACTGCCTGATCCATACATCCTGTTTCCCGCTCCTCTATCCTTATTTGCTTCCTGCTGTCTGCTATTATCTTATCCCTTGCTACTTTTTACCACTTCTCTATCCTTATTTGCTCTCTAGTGTCACCTACTGCCTTATCCCTCTCTACTGTCTCCAGCTCCTCTATCTTTCTTCTCAATTTTACCACCTCAATCTCTGCCCCCCCCCCCTTCTCCNGCAGTCCCTTCTGTAAACCAGCTTGCATTTTGCCTACCTCACCCTTTATGCCTTCCAACTCCCCCTCTAACTTCTCTACTCTTACTGCTAGTCTGCACCTATCCAGCTCATTCGTGACCTTTTCCTCCACCCTCTCAATCCTGTACGTCATCTCCCTCTCTTTCCTGCTTATCAATTCTACCCTCTCTCCATTCCACCTCTCCTCCTTAGACACTTCCATCCTTGTCACTGGCACATCTTCTACAAGGTTCCCCATCAACATTTACCACATCCAATTACCACATTACCCACCGATTTGTGTTTTCTCCCCCACTGTTAGTTTGTCTCCTCCCACCGCCACTATTCCCTTTACCACGACACATTCTTCAGACCTCCACTCATGTTGCCATAGTGAGTCCAGTTCTCCCTCTCTGATCCCTACACAGTCGGCATGGTACCAGCCACCACACTCGTCATATTGTATCCCGCTATCATCCCTCCTCCACGCCTTCCCACATCCCTTGCACTTGCACCTCCCTACCATTTTTTCGAGTGCATTTTTTCTTTTAAGTAACTACGTGTATTCTACACATTTTACCTAAACTAGTCTCACTTATATACTAGTCTACTTACAAAATAACATAATTATTTAGAACCTACGAGAACAACACCGGCCATGTGCACACAATAGACAAAGAGCGCTACTCTACCATTATGACAAATTAACACCAAAATCATTAAGCCAACTCATTAAATACTGCAGACTACTCTATGTATATTTAAACTTACTACGTGTACCTAATTACATGCAAAAAAACTTTTTTAATGGGGAGCGACACAACCTCTCATCCTCCAGCGGCGGCCATTTTGCATAACATGTGCTTGATTACAATTTTATTTCAATGAAATACTTTTACGAATTTGAATGTATTCTAGTTGCATGAAAATTAGGCGAGAGGAAGTGTACAGACACACCTCAAAGCACTTACTTACACGAATGGTGGCCTAACCTCAAAACCTATATGCGTTTTTTATACTGATATTGTCAGTAAAGCAGTCACATGTTGAGACATGGGGAGTGGCTACTGCGTAGCTCTCTTGCGTACTCTACCTCATTTTCCCTTTATTGAGGGACCAGCTGACGAGACGAGGCACGCCACTACTTGGTAACTGTTGCAGCCATACAGTCCATTCACTGTTACTTCCCTATTTTATGAAGCCCTGCTATAGATCTACTTCCAGAATATTCCTCCGTCTCATGCAAAAAAAGCTTACCCGAGTCTTATGAATTACACCAAAGAGGCAATGCACCACATTCGTGTGCACTCAGTATAAAAATATTTTGTATAATAACTTTTTCTTATTAGGCATTTCCAACAAACCTTATTTATATCTGTTTTATTTGTATTAATTATAATTTTTTTTATTTATAGATAAAATATTTATGAATGTTCAGTTTTAATTCTAATAAGCACTTTTGTTTCAACACAAGAATAAAATTATTGTGATACATGGCATATTCAAGAAACAATTAAACACACAATATATAAGGCGATTTTTCAAAGATTTGAATTTAAAAAATGTGAACAATACATGAATAGATTATAACCAGCCATATGACAGCTGGACTTAGTAAGGATGGAGCCAGGTTATCCAGACCCAAATAAAAGGAAAATTTAAGGCATTATAGACACAGTGGACTGGCAGGAATAAATAAAAGAAAAATTAAGAAGACAATCATGTAGCGGTTTAGCCACATTAGAAGAAAATATGGGAACCGATAGTCAAGTATTCTTCTGGAATGGTCATCATCGGGATGTAGGAAATGCAAATGACTAACGACAACTTGGAAAGATAGAATACCTTTAATGATGAGGGACCAGAACCTGAAGGAGACAGTTTAGCAAGATCTAAAAGGATGGATAGAGATTACAGGACAACCACTAAAGAGTGTAAAAGCCCTTAAAATTGAGGGGAAAAAAAGTTTTGTTTAGATGTAGAACTTTGTTGAGTACAAAGCCACTGACTCTGCAGCACTAATCACTGAGCATTAGTATGGATCATCACTACAGTGGTGATCTAATGCAATACTAAATTAAACAGTGCAGATAATAGAATAACATTACATACCAAACTTCTTGACTGCACTGCCAAAAACCCGGAAAAGCCATATTCCACAAATACCATAACACCAAATGACTGTAAGATACATACATACCATTACACTAATATATCTTGCTGTGAGTGACGCGAGATCAGACAGAAATCAACAAAATGATTTGCTATTCAGTATTCAGCTTCACCAAACATTGAAGTAACAGAATGTAGGATTCCATATGCCTAATCCTAAGACAACCTAACCTGTCATTTCAGGATTCAGCATTTTCGTTAACTTTGGATTTTGCATTGTGGTGTGCACCAGTGTTGTGATTTTCATCATTGTGATGCTACTGTTCAATCCTATATCTGATGACTTCTTTCTTTGTTGTTGTGGCATATTTGCAGCAGCATAACTCTGCATTTAGGTATTTCAGTGTTTTGGCAATTTAACATTGTGAGACAACATTCTCAAACCTTCAAATTTTGGTCAACCTCTCATTCTCTGGCATGTTAACTCCCATAATTGTATTTACACATTTTGATACGAGCCCCACTGCATATATTTGAGTATTTGTTAATAATATCGTTTCTAACTCGTCCTAGCTAAGACCTTTCAAACAACTTCTACATGAATGCTATGTCACATGAATCACAACACACCTGTATTTTCTCGTCTTTCTGATTTAGCTGAGTTGGATTCTACTTTGTATGTTAGATAGAAATAACATTATACGGAGCGAGAGGTCCTTATATTAAATAAACTTTGAACCACCTGTGGCTATGTTTCTTTCACAGAGACTGGACATTTTGTGAATTCATGGTATAACAAATAAAACTGAGAAATTATCGCAAATTTGCATTGATTAAACAGTTTATCTAGAGCAGCAACCAACGAACAAGTAGTAGCAGCTCCATTGTACGCATTATTGCATGTTCTGGCATAATTTTCTGCCCTTAGGTACTTGATGTGTCCATTCTCATAAACATAAATATTCGATGATCACCGCCTCAAAAGAACTGCACAAAAAGGTACGAATCAATGTCTCCAACACAAATTTTCTGCATTGTAAAATGCTGCTTGGATCAGAGTAGCTGCGACACTTTGAACCTTTTGTCAGATGGGGACACCCTTGAGACTCACCAGTTTGAGGAACTCTGGAACGAAGTCCTGGGTTGGCGGGTGCCGCACCATGTTGATGATGGCGCTGAGGTAGAGCATATGGGAGGTGATATCCTTTTCGGTTCGGATGCTGTGCTCGAAGGCAATCAGCATCTCCTGCCAGCCATATTTGGGCGCGGGACCCGCCCGCGAGAACACATTGAACGCTGGCAGCAGCAGTGCCCTGCATAAAGACACATTTCTGCTCAGTGGCTGCATCATCAGGGTCATTATCATCTTTCGGCAATCAAACTGTTTATGGTACTATGCAAGAGGTAAACATTGGGGCGGGGCTATCACCCAGCTGGTGGTGATCTTTTGTTTTGAGGCCAAAGTGGTAGTTGCCCGATTCGAATGAAGTTTGATATTCTTTGATATACTCAGATGGAGAAGCGAAAGATTGCAAGGACGAGGAACACAGGAGTACCAGGAGCAAAATTTCCAATCTACAGATATATCTGCCATGCTTCCAATATGTTAAAATCCAGGCATAACTCCAATTGAAATTGAACCTGCATTGCCTTAGTGGGAAGTTGGTGGACAGTGCAACAAGAAACACACCCTCAATTTCAATATTGTTTCCCGATAGTCTTGCTATCTGCGTTGCAGATTTAGCATTTAATGTGTTCACAGCACAATAGGCATGATGACAATTTTTTAAAATACATTAAATAATGTTCTTACGCTTCCACTATTTACTAAAAATCTATAATTTTTCCAGGAAATTAAGGTTTAATAGCAATAATTAGCCATTAAAATAGTTATTTTAAATTTCGCGCTAAAACGCTTAAAGCGTCATGGCGCCGGCTTGTGACGTCACGCCTCGCGTAAACAAACCTCAACCAGTAACAAATACTCGACAATAGTCAGACAAATTAAGTTATTTTGTGTTTTAAAATGAATTCTAAAGTGTATAAGTGGTGTGCAGTGCCTAAATGTACTAACACATCGATAAAAACTCCCAACAAGGTTTTCGTTTACGTTCCAAACAACAAAACAATGAGAAATAAGTGGTTAAATCTTGCA
>NQII01002304.1:64625-78587 GCA_002778355.1 Clitarchus hookeri
GACCTCCTCACCACATGAGAGTTATTCTTTGGCAAGCGCAATGCAGAAGATTAGAGAAACCAATAATACTTCAGATTGGCTAGTTTGCGACGCTAGCGCCTGCTGCTGCAGATGTCTCCAGTATTTCCAACTCTCCGAGGTGGTTTCCTCCTTGCTCGACTTGCTTCTCCCCCTATTTTTCCTCCCCTGTTTTTTTCCCTCTCTTGATTTCCTCTCCCTAAATGCGCCACACATTTTTGGTAATGAAGCAGTTTATATATGTCGCTGCACACTCTGTGAGGCTCCTCTTCTAAGACCGATCGTCGCCTGCAAGACACCTGGACAAGCTGCTATATGATTTTGAAGTGTTAACTCGTAGTTAATACGACGTTCATTGAAATAAGGCACCTTCTGTTTAATACAGTTGCATGAGTAGCCGTCTATATGAGCATTTTAAAACGGTGAGTTGTGAGCCGCTGGCCGTGTTAACTAGGCCTTTTCTAAACTTTTTTTTTTTTTTTTTTAATATTATGTGGCGTTGTTGTGTAGTCTAGGGCCTCCAGTGAGGTAATCTATATTCTAAATTGTGGTTATGGTCACCAGTAGAAATTTGGTTTCGGTCTAACTTAATTTCTTGCTTTGCTGTGTGTTGCCAGTTTTTTAACGTGTAGTGTTTGTCTGGTTTGCTGCTCATGAATGTTTGCTTTTGCATTTTGCCTTAAATCCACGACTCACGGCTGGGCATGATTAAATTTTTTATGTTTCGTTCTTTACATTTTTAATCTTTGCGGCTTTGGGTAGGGTCGGTGACTGCCTCCAACGATCATTCAATTTTAATGTAATATTTTATTAAAGTTTTAGCATGTGCTCTTATTATTTGGAGGCTCTACTGGGCTTATTAGGCTGTCCTCCCTTTCTTTGATTGCTCACCCCAATGATTTATGTCAGTTTTATTCTAATACGCAATTTTTAAAGGTTTTCTAATTATTGTACATTATTTTTAAGGCGGCTTTACTGGGCTTATTAGGCTGCGCTCCTTTTTGCTAATTATTTGTGTTTATTATTCTAGTCGGTAATATCAAAATACGTAAAGATTAAAAGGGTTGTCAATATTTCAATTCAACAGGAATTTTGCGTATCATGTTTTACATTAAAATGAATTTTTGTGAGCAATTTATTATATGGTTTTACGTCTTTTTGTAACACGTTTTTTATCATCTTTTATCATTGTATAATCATTTGGAATCAAGACATGCTTGTAAAATTAGCTTTCAAAGATTGTAAAGCTGTAATTACTGTTTCATATTGCGCTGTGATTGTTAATACATACTTTTTCTGAGCAAATACAAGCTCTCAACCTTTGCCCAGTGTGAATAATTATTTGTGTTTGTGACGAGTTCATAGTTGGCGTGTGTCTTATGAATGCAGCGAACCTCCTGAGGGCGTTCCCTGAGGGTGTGGGCAGGGCGGGCAGGTGGCTGGCGAACTGCTTGATGAGCCCCAGGCCATACTCGTCGCCGGCGAAGAAGTCCCGGCCGGCGGGGATACTGGTCAGCTTGCGCACCACCTCCAGCAGCGCCATGAGGAAGTTCACCTCGTCCGAGTCGTCCTGGGGCATCATGTTGCCATACTTGTGCAGGAAACACTTCAGCACCGAGTGCACTATCGCCAGAAAGTCCCTCACCTGCCTCTGCAACATGAGCGACCGCTCCAGAAGGTCGACAGAACAACATTCTTGCCACATGGGTGTACAATTTCAATTTCGTTATTTGCAATAGCCTTACTTTATTTTAAATGTTCATTGAAATTTGGGAGGGCTTGAAAACTGAACTAAATATTACCTTAGCATTTTCAGACCCTCGTTTTAATTTATGGTCAGGAATTGAAAATGAGAAATATTGAGTCTTGAAACGTACCTACTCAAGCCGATATATAATTTGTTTTTTTATCACATCCAATGAACTGTAAGCTCTGTTTTTGGTGATAACAGTGTGAACGACTCACCTGTAGCATAACAATGGTGAGTTACTCACAAGGAGGACGCTTGAGTATTAAGCCTGACTGAGTATAGTGCCGGCGAAGTATGATCTTTCTGTGCAACATATAGACAACAACATCGTTGACAGAGAGATAGAATGGATTAACCCAAAATCAGCTCGCACATACCTGCCTTAGTTAGGATTCAACTGCTACAGAGATGTAGTTGTCAGACCACCCACCCGCGTAGCTTCCTCGCGGGGTCAAACCTGAACTTTTGCATGTGGAAAATAATGACAAATATTGCTTTTGGCCGGTGTGTTTTTCTCAAGGTACTACTCTAATTTCTGATACCATTACATTACTTCGATTTTCCATCTCCACCTTACTCAATCTACTCGCCTCCTACTTACTCGCTTCTTCAATGTAATAATTTAATTATTTTGGTCCATACCTCTTGTGGTATACATGGAATCACTGTCCTTGGAACAACTCGCCAGAATTTCTTCTTATCATGGATTCGCGTGATCGTTTGGTATACCGGCCAACTATTCTACGCAGATCAACGAGGTAAAGCTTAACATCAGTAGGTTACCAGAGCATATACGTGTTTAGCAACAGAAAATTTCACTTTTACACATATTGCATAAACAGTCCTTCAAACAGTATGTAGGAAAAATAATGCTCCCTAAAATTAATAGAATGTAAGTATACATTTTAAAATTGTTTTTACTAACATGCTCACTTCTTATCAGTATGCTAATCGAAGGCGAGGAGAACTTGATACGAAACTATGCTAAGCTTATTTTTAAGCAGAGGAAACATACTGATTGTTTACACAGAATTCGCATTTGGAAGCTTGTGTTCTGCAAGCAACACCTTAGCAACCACTTTATAAATTTTCTTTGATGGAGTTACGTCTCAACTTGATTTGAACTATGGGCTGGAACAGATCTTTTAAACAATACCACACTTATATACAAGGCAAATAAATTATAGAGGCATATGCACAAATATTCGTAGATGAACATAATTTAATTATGGATTAATTAAACACTTCAAACACTGGTTTTCAATTGCTTGACAATGGTTAAAAAAAAACCACCGTGTTTATAAATTGAATACAAACAAAATAATTGACTTATTATATCGTGGAGGCAATATCTGCCGATTACAGACAAAATGTATATTAAATTATTTTTATATTTTAATGAATGAAATATATTATAAACTATATGCTTCACTAGAGTTCTTGTGGCATCTAATGCTTTAAGACATGCACTGTATAAGAACGATGTACAAAAATTGTGACAGAAACTAGTTTTAAATAAAATATACAAAACAGCATTATAGCAGCTGTCACCTTGCCATTATTGTGTTGGGGTATCGTATGATGACTCTCTTACCATACTCACCAACTTGCAATGCGACGTACCTCAGAGATGATGTACTGCACTAAGGCGTCGTCGTAGTCCAAGGCCAGCGATATGAGCCTGGACATGATGTAGCCGGCCTGGGAGCACCACCGACTTTCCGGGAGCGCTGCGAACAGCAGTCTCCTTTTCTGTGTTTCCAACTCCTCCGTAAAGAACTTCTGCTTCACCACTTTGTCCTCCAGCTCCTTGAGGTGGCGTTCTGCGGGGTCGTCCTGCTGCTCACTTTCCTACGGCATCATTACCTACCACATTAATTCAGCAAAACAAAGGAAGGATGTTAATATAGTGTGCTATGACCACATATACTCATATACTACTGGCACTTCTTAATGATGACTGATGATGATCGATGATTATAATTGGTCGTTGATGTTGGCTGATGATTATGACTTATCATTGATGGTGACTGATGATGACTGATAACTGATGAGATTGATGATTATGACTGGTCATCGATAATGACTGATGATTTTGACAGATCACTGATAAAGACTTATAATTATAACTAGTTATTGATTGTGACTGATTATTACGACTAATTATTGATGATGACTCATGAGTTGTGGTAATCTATAATTTATTTAATGCATTGGGGCTAACAAGAATCTCAACCAAAATAGCCTTTCCCTGTAATTGTGTGGTGGGGGATTCCACAAGCAGGGAACTATGTTCAAAATAACTCGACAGGTTAAATCTCATGACATCCCAAACATGAATTAGTCATGACAGAGCATGTCCAAACACGTTCAGTGGCACTGGCCAAATAGTTTCTGTTGGGGTTCTGCTAATAGCGAGTAAGTGTGGCGCAGTGAGTTTCAATCTGCAGCATACATGCGAACAGGGCTTTTCGATTATTAGCCTTTATGATACTGTGAGGTGGGAGCTTTTAATGCTGGGTCTCTGTGATTTCTCCAAAAATGCATGCATGTTTTTCTGAAGTTTTCTGAATGTGTCACATGATCAGTATATGTTCATGGCTCGAAACTCCCTGCCTGTTCACATATGTCATGCCCCTTCTTCCAGTGATGAGCAGTGTCTGTGAGAATTGTACAACCTACACATCCCAACTGTCTCTATAGCAGTTACTTGCACGTCTTTGATGTGCTCAGTTCCTGCAGCCTGCTTAAAGTTGACGCAGGACGGTATACTGCCTACCCTAGACTGTCTATCCTGCGTGTATCCGCAACTAGATGGTACAAATCAGCGTCCTCAGTGCAGCTCATCGAGTGCCACGAACGAGTGCAGTGCGAGTGCAGTGTGAATGCAGTGTAATGCTAGAAGTGTAAGTGTCCACACACCTTCCCCCTCGCCAAAAAACCAGCCTGGCTGGGGTGGGATTGATAATTCTTCTGCACAACCAGGCAGTATGAAAAGTTTTAAGGCGGATTTTGCAAGGCGTAATTAAATAAATTAAATAATAAAATAATGAAAACAAGAGACGCCCCTAGCAAATTGTACAGCCACTTAAAAGTTTTTATTAAAGCTAATTGAGTAAAAAGAATTTCACTTCCACAATTTATTTTTGTGTGAATTTTAATTTTTTTTACAATTGTTTAGTATGTGAAATTTGTACTTAAAAAATGCAGTGTTTTCCAACCCATGTAGTTTTGCAAAACTTTGCAAAAACTTCATTAAGTCTTTCCAAATATTCGCAAAATCTTCACATATATTCGCAAAAAACTTCGAAAAACACCTCACTCGCAGCTGACCATACCAAAGAGCCATACAAGTCGACCAGACAAACGGTTTGATCATATCAACCATCCATGCAGACTGACCATTACTACCTGACCTTACAAGACGACCATACCAGTCATACAGATAGCCAACCAGACCAACCAACAATGCCGACCAAACATAATTAACATGTGTGAACACGAACTCTTGGTCATCAAGTGCCAACATCTTCAACAATAAGGGTTATGCGCATTCATTTATAATTTATTCTAGTAA
The DNA here is from genome assembly GCA_002778355.1 of Clitarchus hookeri. Classification (NCBI taxonomy): domain Eukaryota; kingdom Metazoa; phylum Arthropoda; class Insecta; order Phasmatodea; family Phasmatidae; genus Clitarchus; species Clitarchus hookeri. The sequence continues at coordinate 69,971 of NQII01002304.1, forward strand.
CACATAAGTATATCACATGTATTTTTAACACACATTGTATTAAAATGTCTGAAAGACAATAGCAATAATGAACCTGTAAGCTTAGGTTACCTACCCAGCAACCTAACAGCCAGAAACGTTTCATGCAGATATCAGCATCCTTTTTTATATATTAATGCAATGTCATAATCAATTTCAGGGAAGGTTGTATAAATGGTCTTATTTGTATTGTAATATGTTATCATCCAACTGTAATTTATCATAATTCATTTTTTTTAAGAAAGGTTTTTGGTTTTGGCGGACATGTATATGATGTCCACACTGGCGAGCTTTCATCTGCAATGGGTCATTTTTAATTTACCAGAACGTTTTAACTTCTTTTTACCCCGGATATGCAGCTCACCAGTTCAACACAATAATACATGTAACCCTCTTAGCCATGAGGCCCTCGGCGTTTCCTCCTTTGCTACTATATTTTCCTATTGCAATATTCTCAATGTTGGTAAAATATAGTGTCCTTTTGTAAATAATTGATAAAATCCACACTGCCAAGGCAACGCTTAAACTTCTCAAAAGATTAAAATTCATATTTCGAATATATTTACAATCTAAACTTCACAACATTTTATAATAAAACGTTAATCTTTCATTAAAAACCGTTAAATATTCCACTAAAAATCATTTATTCACAACCTACTAAAACTGTTATCTCATATTAAAATTTTTATATTTGTTTAAAAGCTTCAGAATCTCCACCATGAGGGAGTGGTGACTATTAGCCTGGTTTACAAAACCAGTATCCGTGGGGAGCCACGGGGAGACTGTCACCCAGACCCACTCCCTCCGGTTTTTATTCCTAAAATTATTCCATCACTTATAGTTTACACTGATAACATTAAAATATAATAAACACCAGTTCAACCGCGACCCCACACCAATTTTAGCTTCGTGCAATTTTTGTCGCCTGTGTGTCATTTTTGGAAGGAAAACAGCTAGTGCAGGGCCTTAGCTGCACACCTGCTTAAGTGCATTCTAACTGTGCATCATCCATTTTCTGGAATATTGGATATATAAACAGGTACCAAATGAATCGTTCGTGTGTCGTGTACTTTCTTCTTACACCCATTTCTGCTCTCAAGACCTCGGTGTTAAGAGCCGCCCAAATCTCTTCACTCACACCCAGTGCACAATGTTTGTGATAGCCACTTCACATCGAACTTAAAGTGATGGACCCACTTCCATCAAGAGTTGTCTTTGGCATTATCCCTTGTTTTCAGTGCAATCATGGAAGCAAAAATTGATATATTTTAACATCATCACTGTGTATTTTAGGCGATGAAACCATTTCTGCCCCAGACGTGAATTCTTGGAGCTAACCTGTACTAAACTTTACCATAGCACTATGTGACCAGCTATAATAGGTCATTCTTCCTCTGTGGCTTATCGCTAGGACCCAGGTTTATGCCCGGCCATTAACTAGCCCTGAGAGATTTAAACGATTCTCATGCTAATAAAAGAGCCACCTTTTTGATTAGCTGGCACCTGCACCAGATTTTACATCGGCACCTTCGTGGCCTGTTGGGTACGAAAGCACTCATCATGACAGCGACCACATTTCAAATTGCAAATTAGCCGACACTGCTGCTTAAACAACAGTCCTGCAACCCGCTGGTGACATTACATTGTAAGTAGACCTAGGCCTACATAATGAAATTTAAATTACTTTAATTATTTTATTGAGATCTCCATCTCTCACTAATCTGGATATGCTCTGAGCAATTTGTAACAATATTGTACTTGTAGATCCTATCGAAACCTACTAGTTTGCGAGCCTTGCTGTTTTGCTTTCAACGTAATGATGTACCCAAATTTTTATAACAGGTTTTGTACATAGCTGATTGGAAGGGCCTAAATTCATGGGCCCTTTTATCGCACTCCAGTGTGTTTTGTTATCTCAGTGCATGTGAATCATGTAACTAAACACACAATGAAGTCCAACATGTGTGTTTATTTTATATATTCTAGTCTGCTTCACACCCTCTTAGGAAACTGGCTCCTATAATCAATCCAAACATAACTTCCAAATTTAACTCACTTGTATGTCTCTTTATGCACCTATATAGTGTATCTTATTTGTAATATGTATTTTTTGTTTATGTGCTTGTCATACATTTATTTTTGTAATTTGACTCTTTCCGTATCCCCGAGCTTATTCGGCTCTCATGGGATTAAATTTAATATGAACAATAAATAAATAAATACCGGAGTGTGTAGACCACAAATCTTTATTGTAAGAACTGTTCTTGGACACTAAGATGACAGGACCAGTATCAAGCCACTAGGCAGTATAGATGACCTCACTTAATGGTCGCCTCACTCCATGGATAAATTGAGTGATTGGTGCTGGAGAAATTCGTCAGCAACATCAACTGTCTATATCACAATATACGAATCCCACTCCTCCATCCCTGCATTTCTGAACTCTGGAACCAAGTCAATGTCATATCTAATGATTGTTACAATATTTGTCTCCTGAAATCTCATAAATGTCAACATCCATGCTCACTACTAAAATGTGTCCATAACCGACACTCGGTAACATTCTTCCCGACTCTTCGGCAGGCAAGCAACCCCTGCTGGTGACGATACTCATTTACTAAACATTATCTCATAAAACATAACCTCCAACCAAAAGAATTTCTGCTCAAATCTGTCCAGCGCATGGTTTTTGCCAGAAGAAGCAAGATGTATTTTAGTTAAGTGTCTGTTTGAAATAAGTATTTTTAATTAGTTGATACAATTTCATATTACAATCGTTAAAGAAATATTCAGCAAATTATATAAAACCAATATAGCAGGGATGCTAAGTGACAAAACTCACAGGAAATTATATAAAGCATTAAAATAATAATATGTATGTTCTCTTTTAGAAGCTGCTTTAAAATAAGAGAGGATTACTATCATTAAAATGGAAAGACAATATGTATGAATACTTAAACTTACGACTGGTTCAATATAATCTTCGAAAGAGGTGTCAGCGGTGTCCATTTTTGATAAAATCAGAATTACACTTTATAATATTTATAGGCCTACTGATATTATGTTTTCATTTTGTTGTTTATTTATTTAAACCAGAATGAACAAATCTACTGTTCCACAGAGCAAGAAGAAGGGAAACAACATAAATTGTGTCTTCTTTAACAATTAAATTGAGTTCATATAAAAATGTTGGTTGTAATGTCTTAATTAAATAACATGTTGCAAGGTACAGGCAGAGGAATGATAAAAGTCAGAAAATTTCAAGTCGCTGATCATGTCGGGTTTTGGTAAGAGACAAGAGCAGATATAATTTGTAAATGATCAAGGATATTACTATTGAAAAAATGGGTGCCAGATAGACAATGATAGCTTGGGTTAGGAAAAGAATTTGAGGAGGCGAGGGTCATGGTCAAATACCCAAGTGACAGTCCCCTTTTCTACAGCATCTTCTGGGACTGTGCTCATAAGATTGTCACATCGATTGAGAAAGTGACCAACATTAATGAAATAGGTTTATTTGACAGGCTCAGCATCGGATGTGTCCAAAGTAAATGAACACATAATGCCTAAGTTGACACATTTATTGTAATACACTTGCACATATGAACACCCTCGGCTATCTCCACCGATCGCCCTCTCCACTGGCAGGGATTGTTACCTAACATCACAAGCGATGAACAAAATGGCATTTTCCTGATGGAATGTGCTTGCTACCCGGCACAATGGCGATGGTGTTTCATTTACCTCCTTTCCTGAGCAGGTTTTCACACTTTGTTCCCAAAACAGGAAAGACCAAGTAAACAAGCCGAATTGATGAAATCTCACACTGTGTGCCACAGCAGAATGACATAATGATGGTTAATTTGGATCATATCCATCGAACAATAAAAAGGTATTGAGATTTTGAAAATTATCTGATTGATTGAAGTTTTGCCACATGGAGGGGCGCCATTTTGTCACAGTAAATATTACCCACAATGTGGATTTTAGCACAGGAGTTTGGTTACATCAGTGAATTTCGTCATGGCAAAGTCCACACAGTTGGACGACATTTTGATGTTGTTCGTAGGTGAGGAATAGGATAATGTAACATGATGGGTACTTCGAATGTGGTCTCAGGTTTTTGCAGGATGTGGCATGTCAAAACCTGCAGTTACTGTATACACAGATGGTAATTTGAATGCCGACTTCTCTGCTGTTCTAGCAGGATGAGATATTAGGAGCATTGGCCGACTGCCCATATGGCATTGAACCCCTGTTCCTCCACATACTTATAGCTGGTTGGTGGCATTGGTTTCTAATGATAGAAGACTTGTGGTGTTATCAAGACAGTGTCTGATATAAAAACATAGGAGATTCGTAATAATTCCAAAAATTCCGACCTACCCAGATAATGGAGATGTTTCTTTCTAACTTCTCCACATGCCAATAAACATATATTATGCTAGACAGTAATACTTGCGCCGGTTTTAAGGGGTCCAGCAGCCCAAATGGTCGAATGGCAACCGACCAAAATTGCAATGCACTCACTGTGTTGTGAGGTTTTTTATGGTGTACAATATGGCGACAACCTATGAATTGAAGCATCGATCATACATTGATGTTTTGCATGCTCTGCTCAAACGGAAATTGAAGTGTCTGTGTTCGTTGCAGGGCAGCTAGTCGTAAATGGAACACATAGACTTGCCTGTAACTCTGCAATGCTTTTTCATGGTAGGTCGACTGTAAGGCGAAACCCTGCTATGTCAAAAATGTCTTATTCACTGAAGCAATGCTGGATGTACAAATAATATCGCAGTTCCTTGTAATGTCAACAGCTAACATAACTAACAGCATGGCTCCCATGCAAAGCAGAATTCCATCCTGCATTAGGTGTATTTGTTCGGTAAATGGTATTTTGTGTAACAAAATAGGCGGCCAAGACATTTTGGGATGTTATAGGCATTATTTGTTGGGTTTCACGAGAGAATTTAACTTTGAATTCGTGCAAAAGTGACTCGTTGTATAATGGAATAACTACGATTCCATCGGAGTATTCCTGTATCAGCCACAGCATTTACTGTCGCAGGACGTAGGTGACGCGTCCTATTAAATGCTGTATACGGCCAGATGGGAAGCCACCGGGTGTTTCATTTCACCTACAAACTACACAAAGTAAACCTGTGTTAAGTTTGTTTTTGGCCTAACTGCTGCATTTCGAAGGCACAACTGCCTCAACCAAAAAGTGTAAACAGGTTTCATGGTGGCATTTAGCAGCGATGTAATTTTATTACTTCATAGTAATCACAGCTACTTCAACTATGGTTATTACGATCAAGTCCATTTGCGATATTTTACGACTCTTTGAGGTCGCACCGCTCTGAAGTAGTAATATAAGGATGCTTCTATATCAGTTTAAGTATCTTTCCCTGTGGGAAGTGATTAAGACCCATAAACTCCAAGTTATATCTTCTTCGGGAGTAATGTACAATTTTAATTGTATAAATATTTGGTTTTTTGTATGATTAGTCTTTGAGAGACATTTTAAGTGTAGACACTGACAGTGCCCTTGTGAACCAGCAATCCCCATCTAGTGAAGCAGGTAGGAACCATCCACCCAAGGTACCGGGCCGCACGCTGCATCACCGGAGGCCACACACCCAACTTCTGATACAAGAGTCAGTGCAAAAACTTTCAATGCCACAGGGAGTAACTTAGTATAAACAGCCTTAACAAAGCAAATCACTCTTTCATAATTACAACAGTAATTACTGATCAGCCAAGAAATGAATGTAGCAAAATCCCTGCAAAAATAACAAAATACTAGGGGTGCAAAGTGCCGACCACATGGTCGCCGAGAACTGATAAATCCCATGCATTTTTGGAAAGCCAACTAGTTAATCGGGCATTTCGTAATAAAGGTACATAGCAGTAATTAAATATACTTTTTATTAGTGCCATGTGTAATAAATTACATATGTGTCTTGACTCCAGCAATGGAACACTTGAACTCTAACTGCACCATGCCAAAATTCTCATGGCAAATTTGCATAAACCGTAATAATAATTAAAATACTTTTTAATTAAAACAAAATCATTCTCTGTTTGTTTCAAAGTGTTTTATGTATATACTCTCTCTTTCAGGAGCAGTAGATACTCTTTCCAACTATTTTAAAGGATAAAGTTTTTATTACATTATTTTTAAGTCAGTGTGATTTACAGCGCACATCGTACAAATCACAATGTATTTTCTATGGGTTATATGTTCAATTTCATCAATTTCATGTTATATTCTGGTTTGGCATGCAATGTTTAACACCTGTTATCTCTTCCATGCTACCCCCTCTTCAGACTGAGAGTAGCGGGCATCAGTACATGTCGCATCACACAGCTCGGGGGTGAAGCAACTTTCGATCTCCAATCACATAACTGCAATAGACTTATAAGAAATTCTGAAACCTTTTTATTTAGCTTCATAATGCACCCCCCGAGTACACCTCCTTTCCGGAGCATACTCACAACCCCTCCGGAATGTTTCTGCTTGTAATACTTTTGTCGCATCTGTCAAAGCCTTTGTGTTCGTCTTTGAACAGTGCGGAGCCTAGTGCCGTACACCAGATTATGTGTTGTACCATCTCATCTGGCATTTGCTAAAATATAACCAGTATTTTTCTGAATCGGTGTTATTGTGTACAATTATTCCCTCCTTACGAGGATTATACAGGCGAAGGACATTGAAACCGTCAATTACCTGCCATGTGTTCTTCATCAAGTAAGCCCAAGAGTATTTTGTGTAACATTTGAAGTGTTTGTCAGTGCTTTGGAATTTAGTGCTGAGGTGCCATAATAGCCCAGTTCGGGAGTGTGCATGTTAAATAGCATATTCAGCCACTGACATTAATAAATACCCACAACCTTGTTAAGGCATGGGCCATAGGGTCCATTAGCATGGGCTTTTCGAACACGACCCTCCTCATTAGTCTCTTACTAACCCTAGCAGATTCCCTTAATTGGTTAGCTGGGGACCTCGGGACATTAATTTAATCACCGAGGCCTTGTGACCACCCGGAAATGCATCATGTCTTGAATGGTAAGCACAAAGTGTGAAGGTCCCCCACGATCGACACACGTGTAGCACCTACGACTCGTGGAATCAGACTTCCGGAGATGGCTCGGGTGAGCGGCGTTCTTTGCTGGGAAGTAACACCGCTCCACGAGGTATTTTCATTACCTGACCTTATTAACATAGAACTTGAAACATACACACGTAAAATACTGAAACGTTCTGGGTGAGATTTCTTAATACTGTGGAGAGTTTAGAGTTATTAATTATTGGTTATTACATCAAAACTTGACTACGTGGAACCTGGAAAATTACGTTTAAAATTTGTGTCTGTCATGTTCTGGGGAACTCAGCGACCAGAACAGTCAAGATGAAATGAATGACTAAATATATTTCTCTCATAGTTTTTGACTTTGCCAGATACACACTAACCCTTCAATAATTACATATACTGGAGAGCCAAAAAAAATAATATATGTATATGCGTGCGTATGCAAATAACAGAAGTATGGGACCAATTAGAGTAACACGATGCGGTCGGCAACACCTATATAAGACATCAAGCGTCTGGCAAAGTTGCTAGATCGGTTACTGCTGCTACAATGGCAGGTTATCAAGATTAAATTGAATTTAAACGTGGTGTTATAGTCGGCGCACGAGATGGGACATAGCATCTGGAGGTAGCTTACAATTTGGATTTTCACGTACGACCATTTCACGAGTGTACCGTGAATATCGGGAATCCGGTAAAACATAAAATCTTCGACATCGCTGCGGCCGGAAAAAGATCGTGAATGAACGGGACAAACGACGACTGACTAGAATAATTAAACGTGACAAACGTGCAACCCTTTTTCAAATTGGCGTAGATTTCAATGCTGGGGCATCAACAAGTACCAGCATGCGAACTATTCAATGGACCATCATTGACATGAGCTTTCGGAGCAGAAGACCCACTCGTGTACTGTTGTTGACTGCACGACACAAAGCTTTACACCTCGCCTGGGTCCACCAACACCACCATTGGACTGTTGATGACTGGAAACATGTCGCCTGGTCTAACGAGTCTCGTTTCCAATTGTATCGGGCGGATGGATGTGTACGGGTATGGAGACATCTTCATGAATCCATGGACCCTAAATGTCAACAGGGGACTGCTCAAGCTGGTGGAGGCTCTGTCATGGTATGGGGTGTGTGCAGTTGGCGTGAAATGGGACCCCTGATAAGTCTAGATACTACTCTGACAGGTGACAGTTACGTAAGCATCCTGTCCAATCACCTGCACCCATTCATGTCCATTGTGCCTTCCGACGGACGTGAACAATTCCAGCAGGACAATGTGACACCCCACACGTCGAGAGTTGCTACCAAGTGGCTCCAGGAACACTCTTTTGTCTTTAGACACTTCCATTGGCCACCTAAATCACCAGACATGAACATTATTGAGCATATCTGGGATGCCTTGCAACGTGCTGTTCAGAAGAGATCTCCACTGCCTCGCACTCCTATGGATTTGTGGACTGCCCTGCAGGATTCATGGTGTGAATTGCCTCCTGC
>NQII01002304.1:78607-93776 GCA_002778355.1 Clitarchus hookeri
TGTGTGCTCGGGGGGGGGGGGGGGGGCCTACACAATATTAGGCAGGGGTATCTTTTTTTTTTTGCTCTTCAGTGTATAACACATTAAAAATTACAACCCTTTTATCCTGTGCCTAATTTAAAATACCCATGCCTCGCTGCCTATTCCACAGTTATCCTATTATGTCACAAAAGTGAGATAAAGTTACATTTGCTGGTGCCATGGTAACAGTGGCCGTGTCAGACCATGCAGGAGTGGTCCATGTCAAATTGTATACTTCCACTAGTCAGATTGTAATCCTATTTGATTAAAGTAAATATGGTAAATGTATTGTATTGATATCAAAGTGCTTGTCTTTTCAAAATTAAGTCTTAATCAAACGGATTCATTACTGTTGACTCAGGACACTGAGAATTGTGTTGGTTTGGAGTTGGTCTAATTATGCAAATAAGACTAATAATCGTTCTACTTCATAGTATATGATTCCGACATTGCACTGTTATACTACCAATAGAACCATCATAAATATTGTGGTTAGGAATTGGAGTTAGAATACTGTTTACATACATGCTTGTTTTGTCATATTTTTACAATTCCTCTAACCTAGTTTTAATGCATCTAGAATACATTATTTTAGTTAGTCAAAGAATTTTATTGATATACAATAGTGGCTCTGTTAAATTTACATACGTAAACAATCTGTTTCATCACTGTTGACGTATGACTTTGACAGCAAAAGACGAATCAATTTTGGGGATATGAGGAGATTACGAAATTAAGTCTACCTCGTCTTAACACTAGGTTTGTTTCTTTCGGCCGCTCTTCTCGGAAGTTATGAGAGTTGAGGTAAAATTTACCACGATCAAAAATAACTGCTAACCTCTTTGAAGCGAATGGAACGTCTTTAGGCTAAAGTTTATTCTGCTGAAGTGGGTAAACTCAATACTTTTAGCTTGGCAATTAAACATTTTAGCCACTATGTTGGGGCTGGTATCGCATAAGTCCCTTTTGATTTTATTTCTACGCTAAAAAACAAATAGTTTCAATAATCATAAGTCATTAAATGTAACTATCTAAAATTATTTTTCTTTTATTATTTACATATCTTAAAATTTTAATTAAAAAGGTCCTCTTTGGATCAATGCGCACCTAGCTCCAAAGGATTACCAACACCAAACCCACGCTTTAGAAAACTTGTTTTGTTCCTAACCCTAGCGGGAATTTTATTTAAGGTCATTCGTGTATAACAAGTAGTATGGCAAATATAGCAGACGTCTTGTAGCATACATATGTTTGTGGTAGTTTGTGTTTATAAATTAATTTTTCCTCAAAAGTTATTTTAAAATACATTTTATCGCCTGTAACATTTTTAATGTAGTGCATTATCCTTTCGAAGATATGTTAAGGGGCTCTCGTTTTTTTTAAACATGGAAAATGGCGTACCAATGAAGCCCGCCAAAATAGGCACACCAGACAATTTCTCGCAAACCATACTTGAGAATATGAACATAAAGTTCGACCTAGGTGACCCGGGGCATTTTAACCTGACGTATAGCTACATTGCTTACGGCGAATGAAACACGATAGTTTAAAGGGCCAAAAGAGCTGTCAAATGTAACGTACCTCTTATAATATTGTGTGCAAAATATGTTCGGTGTGTTCTGCCTAAGTGTTAATTCTATTGTAAAGGTAATGGAATCCGACAACTTACTCGAACAAAGATTTGCATGAAGACATATAAAATAAATGAAAATCTCTGTTAATTAAACCAAGAATTTGGCCCAGTTCGAAGGAGTAGCTGTAATAATAATTGTAATTAAAAATTAAAAAAAAAAATGTCTTATACTTTGGGCCGTATGCAGAGATCTTACTTTTCTTGGTCCACAAGCCTTACTTCCAGAAGTAAGGCAGCATTACTTTNGCACTGTACTTAGGGCTTCCGTTTGGTTATAAGTTCGACTTCGAAGAAAAGTAAGATCTCTGCATACGGCCCTTTCTGTTTAAGAATTCTCAAATATGAGCGGAGGCCACAGACAGTTGGCTAGTCTGTTGATTAACTATATAACCTCTAATAACAAACCGCACATGTTCGAGGTCAAAATGATGACGGAGTAGGAAAATGGTTGTGGGTATTTAAATTAGTTAACTTCTTTTTTTTTTCTCACAAGTGCGAAATGAAAGCAGAACGACTAATGCAAAACAGTAGCGTTGTAGCTACTGGAATTAGTTTGAATTACATGTATCTTATAAATATTTGGCCAATTTTGGAGGAATATGTTAAAGATTATTTTAACGCCTTAAACAGTTTTGGAGAATGTTTGCTTTTTGCTGTCACTGGCAGGACATATTAAGATGACAGTCAGTTTTAACAGTGAGAACGAAAGGTTTTTGAAAGTCATCAGTGGTCGGTGATTTTGAAGCTTAGACACGAATCCCTCTAGTTCCGTAAGAAGGCGATAGGCGGGCAACTCGTATACCAACTACTTGATGCCTCTATCCTGACAGCCGTTTGCACAATGGTAAGACGTCTTTATCAGTACGGTAACAATTTAGAGTAAGTACATATCCGCCTGTCAAAAATGTGTTCTGTGTATTTTTATATATTAACGGCATGAAACACCTTTACATCATGAACCACACAAGTGTCTGGAATCAGACTTTTAAACTAATTTTGGCTCTCGGTATGTGTGAGTTGATGATTTTATGTCAGTAACAACGTCTAGGTAGTTAACCGAGATGTTCATTCCTTTGTGTTGTATAGTATGAGAACAAACAATACTTTTATTGTTGTGTTGTTTCTGTAGGTCTATAGTTATATTATTAGTTGGGTGCTTCAACTTATCAGAGTTTTAGCTGACAATCGGTTTTTTGCTATCGCTTCTATCACAACAATTTTGTTCCATGTGTTATCTTCATTCATATCCACCTTTAAATTAATGTGTGTAAATTTTTCTATGAATCATAGTATTCATAGAAAGATAATGAAATAAATAAATACCACATATCAATTTCAGGTTTTCATGGGAGTTCAACACTTGATCAGTAGGCCAACTGTTGATTGTTCAGTTTGAGAGCATCCCTGTCAAAACACTGTTTTCTGTTAGTACTATTAGTGCAAACTTAATCAGATAATTTTGATTTATTTGAGTTATATAAAAATAACTAATATTCATAATTTTAGACATAAGCTTTTTTCCAATTGGCAATGCAAAGCATGTATTATTATTTTGTTGGCACTGCATTCTGCTCGAGATGAGTTGGCTGCTGGCAGTGGTTATTGGCAAGTAATAGCAGTGGGCTAACGACAATGACCCTCGAGTTAACAAATGATTTTTGTTCTATAGGAAAAATATATTTCTCACTGGTAATAAACAAAATAACATTGTAGCTCTTAGATAACAACAAAAACTTGGGGTTAGTTTAAGGGGGAACAGTCCTGCTATCGTAGATTTATCCGTATTTTGCTATAAGTTTAATTTAAGAAAATTAAGTGGAATCCTTTGCAAGAAATATTGTAAATAATAGCTTTTCAAGCTTTATCAAATTTTTACAGAGTCGTTAAGCAATACCTGTCAGTGCTTAAAATAAAATGCAAAATCTGTGTTGTACGTTGTGGGGAAAATTCCCTAAATCAAAATTGCTGGGACTGATTCCTCTTTGAATGTTAAATTTAAGTGATTGAAGTTTAGCAGTGTGATCTTGCTAGTGTTACAACTTCATAGTAAGTGTATGTGGAAACTAGAATCCTATTGTCCAACATAAATTAACTGCTTTGCTTCCACTTGCAGGTGTATGACGGTATTGGGATGGAAAAGTATGACCTTGTGTATGCACTGGCGTCGTGCGCAGGTTGTTGGGGACGGCGATGCTGGGCGGGAGGAAGAAGTGCTGCCGAGGGACGAGCTGGTGCGGCGGCTGCGGCAGGAGACGGAGGCGCGGCAACGGCTGGAGGCGGCTCTTGCGGAGAAGGAGCAGCTGTTGGCGTCCCTGCAGCGACAGTTGGACGACCTGCGTGGCCGGCCAGCTGACCCCCCTGCTGGCGAGGTGACACTCACGCACCTCCTCCCTTCCCTGCCTCGTGCCCCTTGCTCAGTGTGTCCAGGAACCTATTTGCTCTAACAGGTGTCTGACAGTAGAAAGTCTGCCAAGAACGAAAACCTTGTAGCCTATCTCAATTTTTCTTAAATTTTTTTGTTTATTCATAAGAAAACTTTGTAAGCCATCAGATCAGGAGATAAGGAAACATTAATAATTTATTATAAATTAATGTTTTTACCTTCTGAATGAATGGCCTACAAGGTTTTATTATGAGTAAACCATTAAAACATTTTTTGCGACAAATTGAGATAAGGGGTTTTTACTCTTAGCTGATTAATTTTCCTCTGTGGTCTTGTTTCCAGTCTTCTCCTCTCTCCCATACTCATGCCATTATCTGTTCCTCCTTCCTCCATCTTGGTCTTCTGTTGGTGTTTCTTCAGTCAGTGGCGTATGCAAGGGAAGGGCGATTGAAGCAGTTATTTTCCCCAAGAATCCAAATTTTTGGGTGGTTATCACAATGTTGTATTGTCAGATTGGAAAGTGACTTACGTTACTTTCCAGCCTTTTGTACGGCAAACTTGTAAAGATGTAATTTTAATTTTGATAATCAGAATGTTGTGCCAGTTATGGCAAATAAAATGTCACATTTATAAACCTGTTGTGCACATTTTATCTCAAAAAATTAATTAATTTCATAGGAATACACATGATGTAATGACACAAGCGTAATAACTGCTAAATTTTAACCTTGAAAGTCAAAATATTTCTCCGGGTAGAAGCCTTTGAACCCAGGTTATATAGGGGTGGCCATTAGCAAGTATGTAATGTTTGTAGCAATCCCCTCCCCTCCAAAAAAAACTCTTCAATACTTTCAATTGTCCTCTTTTCAAAAAATGGGGGTGCATATACCACTGCTTCCAGTGTATTTAATTTCCATAATTTGTTTGGATACACCCTACTCTCATTCTCTGCACAATGTTACGGACGTGCTAGGTGTGGCATTTGTTGAACATTAACTTGTCTAACTGGATCAGATTTGAGCACGAAACGCAAATTTATAAAGGTGCTAAAATAAATTAAATAGGCTGGCTGGAAATATAGCTCAGCTGGGTTTTATTATACTACGTAGTTCAGTTACAGCAGCGGCACAAAAATGCTTCACAGTAAACAAGCAGGGACGAGAAAAGAATCGCGGTATTGATTATTCTTTGGTCTAAAACACTCATTGCGCGGATACAAAGGCGGAAGAGAAAATTAATTCTCTCCCGACTCCCTGAACGACCCTTCACACCGGTGGAAATAATTTAGTAGTTTGCAGGTTCGTTCAAAATATAATGTAAAAGAAAGAGAAGTCGCGTGTGCTGTCGGTGTGAGTTGCAATAGCGTCTTGTGTATTCTGGACTCGTCAAGCAGCTGTCAACTTCTGTTCTGTTACACAATGAAGGCCATGCTTTCCCTAAGTATCTTCCAAAAGCTTCATTGCAGCTCCGAGAAACTGCCCAATTGGGACACTGCGTGTCTCAATTAATATGTCCAGACACATTAAGTAGCACATAAGTAACATTAACAACCGTGGTCAATATTATTAACAACATAACCACATTGGGCATCGTCAGTCACGCTACATTAAAATAGTTTGTCAGCAATGCAAAGTGAAAACGAGAGCAATGATAACTGGGAGGTGCTAAAACATATATTTAGTTGTATCATGATGCAGATCTTTGCATTATTTTATCTTTTTTTTTTCTTCCACAAGGGAGTTTGCTTTTATTAGTTGTGTGTTCCAAAAGCAGGAAACTGTGACTTTTATGTGGGATCATGCTAGAACCAATATGTACATTTAATTTTTTTTTTTTTTTTTTTTTTGCAAAAATGACATAGTTGTGGTTGCAAGTTAGACAAAGTTTGGGAGAAATATGAAATTACATTTTTTGTTATTTTGTAGCCTTCGTACATCCTACTTTCACACATGCCAAGATATTGTGTTAGACATCAACAACCCTTAGTCATCACCCATTTAAGTTATGGAAATAATAACTTTTGAAGTGAGGCCTGCCCACACAATATTAATAACAACGTACATATAAATCAATTATTAAAATTATTTATAAACATGATTAATATTTTATTGTGTCCACTCAGAGTAATTATAATAATGGTCTTGCTTAATGATTTTTTGCAAAGATGCTTTCTCATCCAGAGTGGAAATACACGTAAAGTTTAATTAAAAATATACTTTCATTAATTGATTTTTTTAAAATACATTTAAAAAAGCCAATTATAGCAAAATATTTTCCAGTATTAAAAATCATGCATTCGTCTTTCTTACCAACGCTTTCGTGTGCTACTTTAATCATGCTTTCGTGACAATTTTGGTAGTGCGTACAGTACTTTTTAATGAGTTCTGCAATGTTGTAGTCGGATGCAGTGCTCCATCGGAAACCACCCTACCAGCCTTGGGCAACTGTGCATTGAATAGTTTCATTACACTATTTTGTTTCCTTCATTTCTGTCTTGTAGAATCTCAATTTATTTCCTTTTAAGTTAAACGTACTGTTCCACGAACTCGTCTAAAGATCTATGGTATGACGGGAATAGGCAGCCAGGCTACTAAATTACATTATAAAAAGGAGACTAATACGCAAGTACTCGCAGTACAGTACTCATGGATAGACACACACACACACACACACACACACAAGTCTGATGAACACATTTCGCACGCGGATGTGCGGTGCGACATTTCGCTGACTAGCAGGCGGCTAGTGGGATGTACAACTCGCTGCCTGATGTGTTCACCTGACTTCTGTGTGTGTGTGTGTGTGTGTCTATTGACAAGTACCGCCCTGTGATTATTTGCGTATTCTGTCTCATTATTATTATTATGTAAACTAAAGACCTTACGACCTAGCGCTGTAGTCTCCTTCAGTGTGACACATGTTGAGTTGGTGGGCTGTTGGCCTGGTTGGATGAATGGATAGTTCAACAGACTAGTCTTTTTCACAACATACATGTATTCCTATCGCCAACACAGACCAAGAAGAATTGTAACATACTTTCTCGTACTTCACATCATTTTCTTAGCTCCGTTGGTATGTTTGTCTTGTGTGGTTTCATTGTTCGTATTATAAGGTCCTATGACGGTAGTCCTGACGACTTCCTGTTGGCAACTCAAGAATCGATAGATTATATCAATAGACTTGATGTTTGTTTGTAACTCTTAAAGTTTGTAATATTTTTAATGTCTATGTATTGTTCCTTTTATAAGTGTCTAAATTGCCATACGATAAATAAATAAATAAATTGTTCATATTAGTTTATATTACTGACAACAGGTAGTTAGAAAAGTCTTCAGCTTGTATGTTACCCACTTGTACACGTTTCGTCCTAATTGCCTGTGTGTGGCCACGGTGGCTGAACGGTTAGCGTACTCGCCTCGCGCCAAGGCGAACCGGGTTCAGTACCCGGCCGGGTCACTCCCAGATTTTTGCAAATGGGAATCGTGTCGTACGATGTCGCTGGTCAGCGGATTTTCTTGGGGCTCTTCTGTTTTTCCTGCCCTTACGGCACTGTTTCATTCTCACCTCATTTCACCCTTATCGGCTTTCAAGACCTTGTTTTTTAAAGTCATCCAAATCTCTCAACACAACTAATTGTCTACGCAATCTTGAAGCAGCTGGGTTGGTAAGAATGTGTGGGATGCAGGAAGGGAAAGGACTTGTGTTTCATGGGAAAACAGGGAAAAGTCAGTAAATTTCATGTGACAGGGAATTTTCACCTTGCTCAAGGAAAATATAAATAATTGCTAATCTGCAATAATTGTTACTTGTGTGAATACTGTAATTATAAGCAGATGCATTTTAAGATTTCTTTCGATTTTTAAGTTTGTGCACTGGCGGTAATACATCTTTGTCAAGTGACAGGATGTACGTGTAGAAAATAAAGTATTTGTGTGTTAGTAATGGGCCCTCGTGCGAAGCCAGTAGCGTGTATCGCGAGAAATCTCGGGCTGAATCAAGTGTTGGCTCTGCTTGCTTGGTCGGTTGTAGTGTAATTTAATTGAACTTCACTTATGTCATATTTGTTCTGTCAGTGATGAAAAAATATTGTTTTTGGAAGGTTTCAGAATTTTTCTAACAGTCGCAGATCTTCCTGGTTTTACATGAAAACATTGATTGTCTCCCTGTTCCTAAATTTCTGTTTTGTATTTTTTATATTGTCTGTGGTTCTGTCATTTTGTCTTAACTTACTTGCAGCTGTCTCAAAGTTTTTTTGCCAAATTTTGGGTGAGACTGTTCTTTTCTGAACAATTTGTATAGCCTTTGCGGCTGCACCCAACAGTACGTATCAAGTATGATTCAGCATCAGCACAGTTTTGTGTTTCAACCATTCCTCTCCATTTTTGTAGTGGCTCAGATGCAGTAACAGATAACACGTTTGGAAAATAGTCAGAGCAGGGAAAGGAATCTTCACATGACACTCCTTTCAAGGACATCAGTATTGCAACACTTCCTAGCTGATATTGCAACACTTTCTATCCAATATTGCAACACTTTCTATCCAATATTGCAACACTTCCTAGCCGATATCGCAACACTACTATACCTATATTGGCAGTTTTCAAGAGGACACAATGTGTGCTCTTGAAAGCTAATGTCACAGACATCGTAGTGTCTCACGATAATCCAGCTGCATGCGTTCAAGTACAATTGCTTGGGTTTTAAAAATGGCAGATGATACTGTACTTGTACTGATGGGAAGAAATAATTGTGTTGTGTTATGCAATTACAGTCATTCAGATTTAATTAATTAATATTTTTATAGTGAATGTAAGCAGCTGGATGGCCTCTATAGGCATACATGAAGTTGTGAACTACTATTCACTACAAGAAATTCTAACTCGCAGCACACACAGTACATACATATTTATACTTAACCTGAGATCTCCTCTAGAAAGTGTGGGCATGAATCATCCTGCAAGCCAAAACCACTATTATGAAAAATTTAAATTTTAACAAATATTAGTTGCTCATTATGAAAAATTTGTGTTTGGACATCCACTTGTCTGATTTGATTTTCTTATAACATATCTAAAACAACCACACGAAACTAAACTTGAAAGTTTTCCCAGGACTGTTGTGTAAAATTCTTTTTTATAAGTTCTTCAAGGGTTTTATAGTAGTATTTATTTATTATTTTACTAATCAGTCCGTTCAAGTAACATGTTTTTGATATGTCGTAGTATAAATATTTTTGAAGTTTTACGACAAGTGATGGTACCACACAAGTTTGGTTTTTTATTTTAAATTGAATTTTATTATATACCACAATATATTTAATAATACAATTTTTAAAATTTTTTTTTTAAATTTGAAGTTTTTGTTTAACTTTTGTTAAGGTTTACTTTCCATAAAATAATTTTTGTTTTGTTTTTAAGTTTTATAAAATTCAGTAATATTTTTAAATTTCATTTTGTTAAACATAATATTATATTTGCACAACCCTACTAGAATATGTATCAAATTCTTAAAAATTCTTTGTTGAAATCAAAACGAATAGAAGTAGTTCTCGACCCACCACAGTCAGGAGGTCCCATCATATTTAGTCTTTCTGAGTGCACAACCTTACAGTGTGACACCGTAATTCTAACGATAACTTTATTTTTAAGGAGCCCATTTAGCAGCTGCATTCATAAGCATTTACAGAGAGCTCCTTTACAATAGTTTTTTTGTAGTGTAAGCCACGTGACACACAGCAGATCAGTTGGTGAAACAGTTAATTTACATATCCAAAAGGAATAACAACAGTTTTATTCACAAAAGTTATTTTTACTGTGAGGGTTTCATCCCATGTTAAATGTGGTAGGTCATATTGTGAAACAGCATTGCAAATGCTTAAGTTTTGTTGAACACGAAAAACTAATAAACTTAATTTTTAGTTGTCTGTTTTACATCAGCAGGAATTAACACAAGTTTGTAAACTGATTTTTCCACAAACAACATGAACATTATCTGAGAGTTCATCTTATCTTATTAATATTATAAATGTGAGAGAGAGTGAGAGAGAGAGAGAGAGAGAGAGAGAGAGAGAGAGAGAGTGAGTGAGTGTGTGTGTGAGAGAGTGAGTGAGAGTGAGAGAGAGTGAGAGAGAGAGAGTGTGTGTGTGTGTGTGTGTGTTTTTTTTTACCACTCAGCTCCATAACGGCTGAACAGATTTGGATGATATTGGTATGTAGGTACTTTAGGTCCTGGAATAGGACATAGGATACTTTTTATCCCAGAAAATTGTGCAGTTCCTGTGGAATAACAACAATACATAATTCTGCAACGGCTGGGAACGTGCCCAAAATATTTTTTCCTCCGGTGTCAGAGTTTATCAGGCTGCCCAAGGACCTCTGAAATGGCTTAACGACTGCTATCAATCGATAACAACCGGGACTGAATATTTAACGTGCCCTCCGAAGCCCGGAAGCGCTCAGATGTTATGCCCCTAAACGGTCGCCCATCCAAATGTGTGCCGCTGGGAACATTGCTTAACTTTGGTGATCGATTAAGATCCCTCAGCCAAGCGCAAAAAGTAGTACCTAGTTACACTTCTCTCTAAAGCTACAACTTGATGAAACTCACGTTTTGATTTTCATACGTCTACGCTGGAAAGCGGAAATATGGTAACTACGCGATAGTTGCACAGATACACTCCAAAATCATTACCCTACTTCTTGGCCACCGGGTAAAAAAATTTTCCTTCCTTTTGGGTTGCCGTAATCAGTTAAAAACCTAGGCCATCATAGTATAATTTTATAATTCTGTTTTCACATAAATTAATTGTCTTTTCCCAATTGTACCCGGGCGAAGCCGGGCTGGTTTGCTAGTATGTTTTATAAATAATTAGCAATGTTTGTCTTTATTTTTAAAATTATGGTTTCGCATACCATATTTGTTTCCAAACATAAATGTTGGTTCTGTACAGTAATGCAGGGGGTCTGCATTGAAACGTGCAGATTTCAAAGTGTTATAAATTGGTAATTTTTTTGCAGCATCTGGCAGTTCTTCTGTGTACTACAGGAGTTCAAATTGCCGTAGAATTTTTCCGTTGCATCTCGGCCACTGCTAGTAGGGAAGGGTCAGTCGATTGTTTAATTATTTAGTTGGATATTTTTTTCCATTTTAAAATGATTTTACCTTTAGTTGTGTTTTTCTGTCACCAGTTTCTACAGTGCAGAAACTCGTGCAAGTTTCTGGGTTTGATTCATCCTCGTTATTGCCATAAAATTTCTAGAAACATTATCTAGTACATATTCGTTAATGTAGGTAGCTTGCTTGTAGAAGCTATGATGAGACAAGTGATGTGCATGCCTGGGTTTCCCGTAACATTGCCGTGCTTTAAGTTATTCAACATGCAAAATATACCAAATAAGGTGGCCACCTTCTTCTGTGCTCTCGATAAACTTTTGCAGCTGTACGTTGAGCTAAATATGCAATATTAATATTTATCTGTTTTATTTTCAGGCATCACCAAGGTGTACAGTGGTCAAACCAACCTGTGTTGCAGCGCACATTGTGTAAGTTGGAGCTCTCCCTTGTAAACCGTGATTTCACCTTATTCTAAGAAATGTGGTTGCTAAGCTGTATGCTGTCGGGGAATAACAACACACGCGTGTTGTAGAATTATGCAGGTTACGCATCACATGAAGTAGCCTATCCAGTTATAACATTATACAGCTCGTTTCATAATGTTCTTCGCGGTTAGGGTAAATTATTACATGTAAAGTATTGCATTCACCAGAAAGGACGAAACAGTAACTCAAACAGTTCATTTCTATCCCATCGCCACATTGTAGTTAGTTGGCGTGCCGAACTCCGTGTTGAGTTAGTATTGTGAAATTGTTGAAAGTGACTGCTATAACAGTCTAGAAACCATTTTCAAAGTAGGAACTCCATGCCGTGAAGTCAGTAATCCATCTGTAACTTACATTTCATTTAAATTTCAGTAAAGATCCATTAAATGACAATATTCATTTCAAGCATTGTGCAAACAGCTTAGCAAAGTTTGTGTAAGCGCAAATCAACTGGTCTTCTGCCTACCTCAGAAGAAGGTGTAGAATGCATTCGTGAAGGTTTTCTGTGTAGCCCAAACAAATCTACTGCATGCGCGACTAGGGAACTGAACATGTCTAAAACCTCTGTGTGGAGGGCTCTTCACAGATACCGACTAAAACTACTGTAACATTTACGTGTTGTCGAACACAGGCATTCGTTTGGCTTTTGTGTAACGTTAATAGAAAATATGAAAGCTGATGGTTTTCTCGACACCATAATTATCAGTGATGAAGCTACATGTTTTACCTGTAGCAAAGTTAACAGTTACAACCTACGTATATGGGGAAGAGAAAATCCATGTGCTGCTATTGAGTCACCAATATTGAACATGTTCTGTGTCATCTCTCATGAACGCATGTACAGGCCATTCTGTTCCGCGACGAAAGATACACGACAGGACTGACGTACCGGTTGCAGTTGTGGCTTATGCTCCAATCGCATTTTGACCCAGGTCTTGTCTTTCAGCAGGACAGCAACCCTGCCCACTTTCACCGTCACTACTTGATCACAGAGATTCCAGGATGCTGGATAGGACGTGGGGCAGAACTCGGCTAATATCTCATGCTGTGGCTCCCACGATCACTGAGCCTCACACCGTGCAACCTTTTTGCGAGGTTACGTAAAACACCAAATGTTTGCCCCACTGTTGATGCGTGATGTCGGTGAGCTGGAAGGGCGTGTCGCCGCAGCAGTGACCACTATAGGCTCTTGTTGAGAAGGGTTTGGCGAGAACTGGAAAATTGCCTCTACTTGTGGTCAGGTTAATCGGGGTACACATGTGGAACATTTGTAGGTGTATAAATAAACTCTTTGAGTTCCTGTTTCATCAAGGTATGTTAATCAATTTCCTTGTAATAAATGATTTGAACTCTGTATAACATTATGAAACACATTGTACATAATGAATGTCTCATAATTTTTGTATGTTTATTTTTACTCTGTTTGTTCAAACTATGGAGTTCACATTCTCGTTTATGTGGCTGCACTGCCTGTCATAATCTTGTGTACTATTCATTGTAAAATTGGAATAAAACAGGCTGTTACGCAGGTAACAATTACCTTATAAGTGAGATAGATACAAGTAGAAGTACTCGCAGTTCGGCGTTTCAAGATGAGTACACACTCGGGTAAGTGGTGAGAGACAAAAAATACATTTTCGTGTGTGGATACATGTTATTAATGTTATGCCGAGTGGGCAATTTTTTTTTTTCATGCAACGCCTGTGTGCACTTTCGACACTCGTCTCGTGAAAAAGCGGTTCTTGTCAGTGCAGTGTTGCAATTGTACATCTTCAGATGAAAATGTTTTAGCTTCCTTCAGTTTCTGCTCTTTTTCCAGAAATTTGTATTTCTTACAAATCTCCAAGTAGCTGCTATGTATGGAAGAGAAGCAGGCTATTTATATGCATATTGCCCATCTCCAAGGATCAACCCATGAGTACTTGTACCCTTTTCATTTCAATTTTAAGATAATTTTTTTGTTCATGTGCACTAGTCCCAGGCCACAGTCAAGCACTGAACTGCCCCGTCGTTGCAAATCGCACCGTGTATTACTGGTTTTAAGTGAATCACTGCGTTTTTGTATTACAGACTATTTATGGTAAAGTGAGCACTTTTTGAAGCTCTCATTTTTGGAATAATAGTCAGTAAATATATTTAATTGTAGCCTTAGATGTTAACTCTTCGAGTCCGGTGAAATATATACACTGTTTTTATCACTTACATGGCAATACTTATTTTAAAAAGTGGTGGAAGGATAAAAAAAAATGGCTGATAGCAAAAAAGTAACTAGGACCTCAAGAGTGCTGACTTTACCATAAACAGCCTATACAGAAAATGTCTCATCGTCTCAATATAGATATTGGGCAGGTAGGTCCCAGGAGACGCCAATCAATAAAAATCCACTTGCTGCAGCCACACACATACATAGTATATATTGAAAGATAGCATACTCTATTCAATTTTACAGAATGATTTAGTGTAACGAAAATTGTAGACTTTGCTTGTGAATGAATAAAAATTAGGATTTTACAAAGTTCTTCCAAAGATATTTAATAGTTTTTATTTGTTTGTAGTGTATGTAAGTATTAATAAACACCAAGAACATGATGGCAGTTGTGACCATTCTATCTTTTGCTAGTCGACCACTGTTAAAACCTGAGGTTAAGATGAAGTGTTCACAGCTGTTTATCATTGTAACAGTTGGTACTACTTACTGGCTGGCTGTGGTCCTCATACATTTGTGAGACGTATTGATGGTGGCAACACACGCACACACACAGAGAGAGAGATATATATATACACACACACATATGTGTGTGTGTGTGTGTGTGTTGCCACCATCAATACGTATCACAAATGTATGAGGACCACAGCCAGCCAATAAGTCGTACCAACTGTTACAATGATAAACAGCTGTGAACACTGCATCTTAGCTTCAATGTAAACTTGATATACTATCTCAACAGTATCTCAGAGCAAAATAGCAAATAACACTGTATAAGAAACACGAAGCATTCTGCTTGTTGTAAAGTATTAACTATTGATTTGCAATCAACAGTCTGACATCACAGCCCCAACACCAACAAAAATTTTTCATCAACTAATCAGAAGCAAAGTCGCATAGACAAAATCACAGTCCGAACAGCGCAACAAAAGTAGAGTCTATTTCTACTTTCGTCGGGTGTCGGACTCGCTGGGCAGCAGAAAATTAACAAACACAACCTTACAAAACAAAATTTAATGCAGATTTCACTACCGTGGTAAATTTTGCTCTAAAGGTATTTTATTTTTGTACATCCTGATTATTTTGTAGCGGAAAGAGAAGTGGCTGCTGAATTGATGAAAATAATGCAGCCCTGAGAACTCGTGCCCCCTATTACAACTTCGTTACGGCCTAGATTGAGTCATTGTTAATGCACACTATTACCTCGTCCACAAATTAAAAGAAACACAAAAACCCTTACTGTCCACACACGTGCACACACACACACACACACAGAGTCAAATCACTTTATTATGACCACCTGCTAGCAACCAGAGTAACCGCCCTTC